>JAJOZX010000636.1:477500-527500 GCA_023014485.1 Bathynomus jamesi | reverse complement strand
AAATTTATGAGCTTCTGTTTTTTTCTTCAATAAAGAGACTTTTTTTTTAACTAACTTTTGATCGTCAAAAAGCTGTTTCTCAATAACAAAGGTAACAAATTACACGAACGCAATGATTTCGTGCGTATAAGGCGTGATAAATTGTTTAAAAATAGACTTTTAACAATACTTTAGTAATGATTTTATTTATTTTGGCTTGACATTCTTTATCCTCTAGCATTTTTTTTTTTTTTCACAACAAATTTCTCCCGTTTGTGTTATTAATGGCTGCCGAGTTAACAGAAAATAATAACGTTTTCAGTCCACATTAACCCTTAACTACTATCATTATTTTCCATGATAAAATAAACAAATGTACTTAGGGTCAGAATTGACTCAACAATAGTAGCTGAGGGTTAATAGATACATCTCAAACTTTCTTCGAGCGTAAGCTTTCTAGATACTAAAAATAGGAAAAAAATTTTAGCACCTTCCTTACTAGTAAAAGTGTAGCTTCAAAAATATAATAAGAAAAACAAAAAAAAAAAAGAAGCTTAATAGCATTTGCGTTCACACATCTTTACCTGGTGGTTAGCTTGCCTCTTGGCAGCAGCTGCGATCTACGTATGTAATAAAACATTGGTAATATGTACTTATGAAGGTATCATTTCACACAATGTCATTCCAACTTCATTCCACGCCCAAGAGTGAGAAATTTGCGAGTATGAATCTCATTCTCGTCCACGGCTTTCACACTTTGGTTCAATTTAGGTTAGGTTAGGTTAGGTTAAGTTAAGTTCGGTTAGGTTAGGGTAAGTTAAGTTAAGTTTGGTTAGGTTAGGAAGCATTATCCATTCTCATTTTGCGTCTTATATTGCAAATGTGAATGGGAGTGACATCCTTTCTCAAATCAAGAAAATCTTTTTCTCAAATCTAGATTTCTTACTTTATGCATTCTCACTTGCTAACTGTGAGTGGAAGTGGGAATGACATTGAGTGGGAAGTAATCCTAATGTATATAGTTAATGTGCTCTTATGTACAGGGTTTCCCAGAAGTCTGGACTCATAGGGAAAATAGACATTATATTTTTAAAGTGAAACAAACACATTTCTAATATCAGTTTTGCATATTTCAGGAAAGAAAATACCCTGATAGCTCAGTATAGCAATCAAGAGAAGGTGTAGAACTGGTATTGCTATATGTTTCCGGAAAGAGATAGAAGGAGGCATGTTCGTGAAATAACTGACATGCCTCCCTCTGGCTTTTACCGGAAACATATAGCAATACCAATTCCACCTTCTCTTGATTGCTATACTGAGCCATCAGGGTATTTTCTTTCCTGAAATATATAAAACTGTCATTAGAAATGTGTTTGTTTCACTTTAAAAATATAATGTCTATTTTCCCCATGAGTCCAGACTTCTGAGACACCCTGTACAATACCTAGAGTTCATCGAATCTTTCTATATCAAGGGTTATCTACTTAACTACTATACCACATCAAAGAAATACTAAAGGTAAAATATATTTTATACGTTAACATTTAAAATTAAAGAAAGTAAAGTATTTATTAAGTTTGAAATAAATGTTCTAAGTAAAAAGTAGTTTCCTGTGGAAGTTGACTGCCGACTAAAATTATATATTGATATCATTCTCTATATCTTTTGCCAATCCTTAGAAGTCAGGTACTTTTCTTGAACAAGAATACACGAGCGAAAAAAGACCCCGAAAAGATTAAAAACGTTTCTACAACAACCAATTAGCGTTGTAAACTATTTGGCAACAATCTAAATGGTGTGAATGTTTATTAACTTAGTAGTTAATTTGTTGCCAGAAAAATAAGCATTATTACTATTAACATCCAAGCCTTAAAGGTGTGTTGTATGTTTAACAAAATTGTTAATGTTTGTGTGTTAAAAAATAACCCAAATATGCGAATTGTTAAAATCCTTAAGTAAATGTGGGTTTTATCATGTTATTAAGGAGAGAATTAAGTTTGTCATAAAATGTATGGCTACTCTACAGAGGGTTGACAAAAGTAAATAGACACCTTCGGTTTTTCCATAGTTTTAAATTTGGTAATAAGAGTCAATAAATAATACCGCATTTATTGAATCAATATATTTAGAATCGTGTTGGTTTCCCCTTTGCATTATGTAAAGCTGACACACGTTCTGGCATTCCATTGATGAGCTGTGCCAGTTGTTTTTGAAGACAGTCATTGTGGTGTATATTTAATTTTGTCAACACTCTGTATATTCAAGCATCGCGTCTTTAATAGAACTATTTTAGAATCAATATTGTATTTCTTGTTCTTATTAGTTCAGCATATATCAGTCTATAATGAACTGCGAAGTAATATCTATGAAATTTGATGATTAAAATGTATGAACATAGTTATTATCGGCAGTGAACTACATATATTTATAGCTACGGTATTCTTCTACAAAGGATTCTATAGGTTTAAAAGTTTGTTCAATGGGTATCTATAGTAATGATTCGGATAATCATAGCAGAGATTATGAATTACCTCAGTTGCATTATCCGCCCTTGACGCTCTGTATGAGCTAAATGAACTTCCTTTGAGATCAGCAATCGTTTTCTGAGCTCCGTCTAACATCTCCCTATAGGTGTCTCTTTCCCTTCTGTATTTTGACATATGTTGAGTTACTGTTGAAGCCTCTTCCGACAGTGTTTTCACTTTCGTGTCGTAGCGCATCTTCATTTTTGTTGTCTCACTCTTGTGCGTTTTTTCGAGCGTAGAAACTCTTAAAAAAAAGTTAAAGTAAAATTTGTTAATATGACACAATAATGATCAGTTAATAATCAGTCAATAATAACCAGCATAGCGCTCAGAACAACTAATGCTGCTCATGATAACTCCCGGATTATTAGTACCAGCACTAGTGTCTTTGCTTCGCTTATAGGGGAAGCGGTGTTAGCCATCAAGCTACTGGCACTGACTAATACGGCTTAACGTGTGAATGTTTATTATGTTAAATGCGCATACTGGTGATGGGGGTTCGAACCATCCCTTTGGATAACTGCCTTTACTGTATACTTTTATTTATAACTTAACAATAATGTTCACTGTTCAGCGATATTAAAACAATAATTTCTTAGATATAATTAAATATCGCGAGAAATAGAGACGGACTGAATTAAATCACCGCAAAGCAGAGTACAGACTCTGATCACCTGAAGATAGCCAGGGTTTGTTCAGTATTCGAATCAGGCAGCCCTAATTCTCCATCCAATTATCGACCAATCTCCGTCTTACCAACTCTGAGTAAAATATTTGAAAGAATCGTATACAACAGACTAATCAAATTCTTAGCTAAATACGACATCCTAACAAAAACACAACTTAAGTTTAGAAAAGGCCACACCGCCATTAACATGCTATTAGAAAATATCTATAAAAACCTAAACTACAAAAAACGCAGAATCTTAGTTTTTCTTGACCTGTCGAAAGCCTTTGATACGCTCTCACATGATATCTTACTAGACACATTACACACATATGGCATAAGGGGAAGTCATATCTCTCTAATCGTCACCAGTATGTTAAAATAAATGACACTTCATCAGAATATGCTGTATTGGAAAATGGGGTTCCACAAGAATCAATCCTTGGACCCTTACTCTTTTTAATACATGTAAATGATTTTTATCGATTAACAATATTAGACTATTTAATATGCGGACGATACAACACTCATTTCTATGCACCACGATATCAATTACCTAATGAACGAAGTGAACAGACAATTAAATTATGCCTATAAATGGGTGTATGCAAATAAGCTTTTACTAAACTTGACAAAATCATCATATATAATTGTAACTAAAAAAACTGCAATCGTGCACACACCATTAATAATTGGAAACACTCCTCTTGCAAAAGTAAATGAAGTTAAAGTTCTTGGCATCAAATTAGATGAAAAATTAAATTTCAAAAGCCACACACAACATATCAAATAAAAAATATCTAGATTTCTCTACATAATGTTTAAATTCAAAAAAACATTTCCCAAAATGCCCTCCTCACACTGTATTACTCATTTATCCATCCACACTTACAATATGGAATCACAGTATGGGGTAGTACAAAGAAGTAGGCCTATATACTGAATCCGGCAGAAATAATCCTTAAAAATTGTTTACGAACTCTATCAGACAATGATAACAGCCGATCTCGTACCTCTCCAATGTTCAGAAACTTAAATATTCTAAAAGTAAATAACCTGTATAAACTTGCTGTTGGTATCAGTATGTACAAAGTTGCTAATAATAGAAACTATACTCCGCCCATTCACAGGGCAATTTCCCCCCATCAGATCAACCATTATCATAATACAAGGCTTTCCAATGATTTCATACATAAACCAAATTATTCCATGCAAATTGCAGGAAATGCTCTGTCCTTCAAAGGGGCATAAACATCATACCATAAACATCAGACAAGCACCATCACTAAATTTGTTTCGTAACTCACTAAATAAACACTTTATAACTCCTACTAATGTACTGTATGTGTGTATATGTGCATATATATATATATATATATATATATTGCAATTTGTAAATATTACTAAGCAAAGAAACTCACCTATTATATATGCAAAATTTACAATCTTAAATGTGTGCAATCATAAACCATATAAATCAGATGTTAAAAGTTTCCACTATATTACGCCATAGTTATAATATGCTTCACTCATCTGTATCTTTGTAACTTTAAGATCGTATCATCATTTGTATTGTTCACCATTTTTCTTTTCTATTATTTCTATTATCATTTTCTATTATTTCAAAGCTTATTTCAATTTTCATTTGTAATGACAGAGTTAGCTAAATAGAACATTATTTTATTTCCCACAAATTCTATTTATATTTGTTATTTCCCTTTGTAAAAATAGAAATGAATATCAAAGACTTTTGCCTGAAAAGCTGTCATACTTCCCAACGGCATATTCAGATAAGAATACTGTAATTAAACTACAAAAATTAAACGTTAATCCCAACATTGTGTAAACTAGTATGGATGTGATGTATATCTTATATAATGTGTTTTTTCTGAATAAAGATTATTATTATTATTATTATTATTATCATTATTATTATTATTATTATCATTATTATTATTATTATTATTATTATTATTATTACAAACTCGATGTCTGTATATTTATACAGAGTTAGCATTTATAATATTTATCTGATATGGATGGAGAGCAAATTTTTTTTCTTCCCAGTAAGCAACATCCACTAAAAAAATAAAGCTTTACAGGTGATTTTTTTTTTTTTTTCAAAGAACTGAATAAGTTTGTCCTGGTATCCACTTCGCATTAAATTAGTTGGACAGCAAAATACTCTTGCAATCACTGAAAATTGTCAAGTTGTCTAACATTTTAGTTTTTCATTTGATCAACATATTATGGAAACTGTATCCACATTTATCCTCAGGTATCCTAACTTCATTCCTATGCTACCCAGGGTAGTCAGCGATGCTAACTACTGCACGACTATATATATATCTGGGAATGAACTCAGAATGGTCCCCTGAGTTTTTTATGATGCACACAGACCGTGCATGGAACAAGGAACTCTTCTGGGATAATTAAATCCACTATAGTCCGAATAAGTAATGGTAAATGACAAATACCATAGTTTTTCTTTTTCATGATGCTAGCCCGACGTGGTCACTCGCAAAGAGGTCCCATAAATATAGCTTCCCTCACCAGCTATCTGCAAAGCAGACAGGATCCAGCTTTGGGACATGGATCTAGGGTTTGAAGCAGCCTAGCCCTGCTACATTTAGAACCTCAATATAAGCAAAAGACTCGCTGCCTTCACGTCAGATTGAATACATCAAAGAAAAAAGGGTAACTATTATATTTTTAGCCAAACAACAAAACTTAAACCTCAACTGGCAGAATTGAGCGTCCACTTTCCAAGGCACATAACATGTCCGTTTCAAGATGGAAATGAACTCAGAATGGTCCCCTGAGTTTTTTATGATACACACAGACTTATTCGGACTATACTGTTTAAACTTTTGAAATGTTAATGTTTAGTAATTGTTTCCACTTTATTTTGGGGATATTTCTAGTATTATCTATGTACGGTAATTGTAGTGTTCATTATTTGAGATATATAATATATATATATATATATATAACGAAAGAGAGAGAAAGAGAGAGAGAGAGAGAGAGAGAGAGAGAGAGAAATTCATGCATGATCACATACGATTTTTGCATAATGAAAAATAATCCTACTAGGACTCAAACCCGGGAACTCTTAAATAGAAGGCTCGTGTACTACTACTCTACTACTACTATGCTACGTCAAGATAAAAGTTTACACAATCTGGGGGTATATTTCAACACCTAAGCGAACCCAAAACGCTTTCGCGAGCAGAGGTGGTTAAGTGCTAGTCCCTCTGCACTCAAAGCAAGAGCAGCTTTAATTCAAATCTTCCTGGTTTATCATTGGGGTACTATATATATACAGTATTAAGAACGTTTTGAAGGACAAAATGTATTATATAAATAATTACCATTTTATTTAAATTTCCTAAAATAATGAATAAATAAATAAAATTCAAAAGTCCATCAGTCAATTTTTTCTTCAGAAAATGTCTATAAAAACAACAGAAATTCCGTCAATAAGTATAATACATACCTTGATCTGAGGTCTCGTATAGTAGTTTCGTATCCTTTAGTATCTACTGCAGAAGAACCTTGGTGTTTCTCTGCTAACTCCTGTAGTTTCTCGAGATCATCGAGTTTCCTGCGCAGGTCCTCAGACTAAACATTAAAAAGAAATTTCGAATATTAACGAAAGTTAATGAACATTTTGAGGGCATTACTATATTCCTTATAAGGTATGTTTGGTTTCAATCAAGAGGATAAGAAACTGACGCAGTTGTTATGCAGGTCAGTAGAATGCTGCCCTTTACGCTAACTTTTGGATTATTATTAATCAGCACTTTCGGGAGTCGAACCACTTAGTTCATTGTCTTCAGTTCGTTTATAGGAAAACGGTTTTATACCTACTAAGCTGGCGGAGCTGGTAAGAGGTTTTTGTTATATGTGAAAGGTCAACGGTATTGAGAGCGTAAAGTTCATATTGAATGTTTAAAGAGAAATTGCATTACCTAACTTTTAAAAAGGAAGTATTTAACAGTCTAACTTTAATCATTTAAATGCTATATAAAAGTTATAAAGGAAAGGAAAAAAAACACACACACACACACACACACACATAGAAAAATAGAGAGAGAGAGAGAGAGAAAGAGAGAATAAATCATCTTACTTCTCTGCGATAATACGTGAGTTGATTCTTAAGAGTATCTGCCTCTACTCTGACAACGTCTAGTTGGTGGTTTTTATCTTCAATGATATTCTTTAACCTTAATTTCTCCGCATAAAACGCATTATCTGTACTTCCTTTCGACCTCTCCTGATACTCCTTTATTTTCAGCTGTTAAACCAATATTACCAATTAGGTTATTTCACACTTAAACTACCTTTTATGCAAATTTCATTGGTTAATTCTTTCGTTTTAATGCAAATTGCAAAATATGAAGTTAAGAAATTGAATTTCAATGTAAATGGTTTTTAGAATTTTATTCGGCGTTAACTTTGACAAATTATTATAGTAATTGCGAAGAAATAGAACATTCAATAAGCTATTAAATGAATTGAATTCAAAAGAGAGCCAGTTTCTACAAAGTAATTGAATTTTACTTTTAGACAAATTTCCATTGTGGTCACAGTGAATAATAATAACCCGCAAACGACTTTGAAACGATCCATAGCATCGGTATACTTAAACTTTCAATGGTGAGGCTCACACAGTATGTCTAACTATCGAGGGTCAGGTGTAATGAAATAAAACTAGTACGCGACGAAAATCAGTAATTATTATATTTCAGAAAATATCATGACTAATTTAAATATAGAAAAGGACTGGAGGAAACAAGACTTAGAGCCGAAGCCTGAGTACATTGATCTACATCAGGGGTCACCAACCTGGGCGGTAGCGCCCACTAGTGGGCTCACATTAAAGGTAATTAAACATTTATTTCATTATTTATTTTATCGATTATGTTGATTTATTCTTTTTGATCTAAGGTGGGCGATAAGCTTTTTTAATTTTCAAAAAATCGTAAAAGTGGGCGGTGAACAAAAAAAAGGTTGTTGACCCCTGATCTACATTGTTGGTAGAAAGACAGTTTTAAAAGTACGTGGTTTCATGTGGAATAATTTTCCAACTCTCATCTCACTACTCAATGACTAATACAATCTTAAACAATTTTAACATTGAATATAATTTTAAATTATGTAAACATTCAGTAATAAATTATATTATTTATGACATACATACATAATTCGCTCTATATATTAATATTTTACTATCCCCAAAACTACATTCTTAAACTCTGTCCACTGTGTGTACCTTAGATCCGAGAGGCTAAAAAGGACTAAACGTAACCTGGGTATAAAATATATATATAAAGAGTACACTCGGCTGACCGAAAGTACACTGAGAGAGGTTTCCTTTAGTCTCTGAAAGTGTACTTTTTGTAATTTTCATTTAGTTCCAAAAGACACCGTTTGTCAAGAAGTTAACCGTTTCAGCTACTTTCTCTGTACTATCATCCTACTCTGTATGTACCACTGAAGTACTTTATATTTTACAGGGTATATTTAATTCTTTTCCCCGCTCGGATCGAAGGTACACACAAGTGGCAGTTTTTAGAGAGTACAAATCAGTAAAAACTAAATTGGTAATGTGATTTTTGTTTCATTTTTCTTGACACAGATTTGATACTTTCATTTGTGTCTCGTGTTTCTTGAAGTAAGACTCGACTCGTAATGATTAATTTCATACTAAAATTTCAAGGCCAGTGAGAAATTCAGGCTTAATTAAGCTTACGTTTATTAACAAATTCTATGATAGTGTTTATGTAATGTATTTTATATGAGATTTGCTATAATGTTCATAATAATCAAGAAATACTCGTTTATTACGGAATTAATTATAATGTATATAAATCCTAATTAATACCTTTATATAAAAGACAGAAGATTGTTAATATATATATATATATATATATATATATATATATATAATATAATATATATATATATATATATATCAGCCTTGTTTGACTACATATTTTACCTCTTAGTATACACTCGTAGAATAAAAAGTATTTAGCCGACTTAATTACTCCACTTACCTGCAAGTCCAGCTTCTCCTTAATCCAATTATCATGATGAAGAACATAAGTTTCTCTGAGAGTCTTTAGCTCCTGCTCAAGCGTCTCATATTCCTTCTTTAGTAGAGAAGCTTCGTCGCCTTCTGAGGCTTTATTACTTTCTGACAACTAAAATTAATTCCACATGTTACATATTCCGATAATCGGGTTTCTTTTAATTATTTCCTCCTACCGAGCGAGAAGCGAGGTGAAGGTGTTGTTTTCAGTCGTGTGTGTGTGTCCTCGCCCACGTGCCCGTTCACCTGTAAAATAACTCTCAGATGGTCCAACCATCTGAGAGTTCGTGGACGGAGGTTCACATCTCCTAATACCTTTCTAGTTAAGTTTGTACGTGCTCTAAGGCAATGGTTCTCAACGAGCGAGTAGGGGCCAAAAGTAAACTCCAAGGGCCTTGTGGGGGGGGGGCCGATTTGGTGTGAAGGGGGGGCTATTTTGAAAATAAACTGAGTGGGAAATATTTCCCCAAACATTATAAATACTTCCATAAGTTGAAATTGCGCATCACGACAACTAAGTCGCACATTTCCCATTAAACATTTCACGTACATTGAGAGACAAAATTAAAACTTTCCTTTCATAAAAGTTAATCGCAAATGATTCTTGGAATAAAAATCAAATTAAATCAAATATTTAATTACAACTTTTTGTTTTCACTCAATATTTTCTAAAAAAATATTTTAAAATAATTTTTTTCATAAAGTGATTTGAAAGTTTTGATAAATTAAAAATTTTTATGATCTCTGCATTCAAGAAGAGTTCATTGATCTGTGATGCCAAACTTTGATTTCAGCGAAATGATTATCACGAGTTATGGAATCCCAGTAATATTGAAACTTTTTACCCCGTAATATGGAATGAAATAAAACTGTTCATGAGTGCATTCCCAACGTCATATCTTGTTAAGACATTGTTTTAGTCGAGTAAACAATTTGCTGACGAAGAAACGCGAGACTCAGTATCTGCAATGGTGGAGATCTGCGTCTCTCTTTAACAAAATTTCAGCCCAATCTTTCAAGTTACGCAGCAAGCATCAGGTAAAGCCCTCACATTGAAATTTATTGGTAGTTTTTATGCTTAGTATTGATTATTTTAACATTATCAAGCAAAAAATAAATGTTTCTATAAAAATCATTATAAAAAGTTTAATTTTTTTTATTTTCTGTTCGAATCGAGGTCGAGGAAAAGGGGGCGATCAGACAGCCAATTTGTGACAAAAGGGGGGCGATATGCTAAAAAGGGTTGAGAATCACAGTTCTAAAGTTTTAAATTTATAGTTTTTCTTCTCTATTTGATTATTTTTATGTAATGTTGTTACGTCAATTAATCTGAGCGTCTTCAGTCCGAATTCATAAGCGTCGTGTCACCCCATATAAGAAAAGGAAGAGGTTCTTAGATAATATGTGTGTAATGTATGTATGTTATGTCATTTCTTAAGTTTAAAGAAATTCCGATACCTTTAGATTATATTTAAGTATTTGTGTGAAAATACTACTGTTATTAATAGTAAGTATATAGTAACTAGTAATAGTAACTATACAGTGCCCGCGAAAAGTATCCGATCACCCTTGAAATTTGTATTTTTTACATAAAAAACAATGTTTAAATGTATACTAACCTTATATTAGTATTTTGTCATCTGTCCTTTGGTTTGGATGACTTGTTCTAGACGTTTTGGCATGGATTTAATCAAGTTTTGACAAACTTCCACTGATATTTCCATGCACCATACCTTTTTGATGGCCTCTTGTAATTTTTCGACTGAGCCAGTGTCGTGGCATTCAACCTTATTTTTTATTATTAGCCACAGATTTTCTATCGGATTGAGATCTGGACTATTACCAGGCCAATCCAAAATATCAAATTTATTGTCAGTAATCCATTTTGTCACTATTTTGGCCCTGTGACATGGTGCACCATCATGCATGTATGTTTTTGTCCTTTGGATTGCCATTGCCATTGGAAGTTTATCCTGTAGCATTGCTAAATACCGTGCACCATTCATAGTTGTGTTCTTCGGAAGAAAATATAAGTTTCCACGCCCATAGTAACCGAAACAACCCAAAACCATCACACTTGGAGGGTGTTTCATTGTCTTTAGGGTGTATTTAGGGTCCATCCTATTTGAGCCAATAGGCCGGCGAACCTTTTTTGGACAACTTCTGAATGTCAAAAATGTCGACTCATCGCTAAATAAAACCTTCTTCCAGTCATCAACAGTCCAATGAATGTATTTTTTACAAAATGCGACACGTTTTTTACGCATTTTTTCATTAATGAACGGTTTCTTAGCAGCATGGCGAGATGGTAATCCGAGTTCTTTTTGGAGCCGCTCCTGGATAGTTCGTTCAGAAACACCAGATAACAAATTATTCATATTAAATTTTATTTCTTTCGCAGTTATTGTTGGGTTTTTCAATACTAAACGTTTCATAAGTTTGTCTGTTCGCGAATTTGTTTTTCTCGGTCTGCCAGATCGTTTTTTAGGGACTGGCGTGGTTAGGCCACCATTGTTCTTAGCCCGTGAAACCCATAAATTAACGGTACTTTGGGATATGTTTAATTCCTTAGCTATCTGTCTCTGTGATTTCCCACATGCATGCAAAGCAACAATAGCACCTCGACAATCACTCTTAAGTTGTTTTTTAGCACACATTATATATAAATTTTATTTACACCACTTTCTGTAAAAAAAAAATAAAATATCAAGAAATTTACACAAACAGTGAAATCTGACAAATTTGAGACATAGCCACCCGCAACGAAGGCTACCATAACACTAATTTGAGAATGCGTTGGATAGCTCTCATATCAGCGAGCAACCTCAAAGTTACCAGATGTCGCTAGAACAAATAGAAAGTGAATTACGTGTCTCTGAATATCAAGGGAAAATATTGTATTTTCTTGAGTGATCGGATACTTTTCGCGGGCACTGTATTAATAGTAACTACTAATAGGAACTATATTACTCCTACTTTTACTACGATGATTTTTAGCACTCCTACTAGTATTATTATTATTACTACTACTACTACTAATAATAATAATAATACATCAATAATCGTATGTAAATGCTATTATTTTAAATAAAAATTGACTCCGAATGATAATAAAAAAGACCATTAACAGATCATTACGTGTAGCATATATATATATATAACCAATACAGCATTTTAAGAAAAATAATAAGTACTTTCTGAGTAAAAACTAAAAAATAACAAAATGATACAATATAAAACTAAAAAATTATACTGTATAAAACTATAAAGATACAATTATTAAAAGGGCGTTACCTTTGCCGCACCCGGTATATATATATATATATAGTGTATACTTTAAAAACTAAAATAGTGTATAGCATATATATATGTATATATACTTTAAAAACTAAAATAGTGTGTATAAAAATACATAAAATTATATACTAATATAAAATGAAATGAAATGTCTTACTTGAGTTTGCTGAAGCATGTATTCTTCTTCCAAACTATCGAATTTAGTCTGAAGTTTTTCATATTCTTTCTTCTCTTTGTTTAGTTTCCTTTCAAGAGCTGAAAAATGTTTCAGAAGTTATTCAAAACGTCTGATCGAATATGTAAGATTGTCTTCTTTTCCTCTGTTTACGTTCAGTTCAGCTTTTATTAAGTTTTTTTAAGTTATCTCTTTTTCTCTATTCTATATTTTTGTATCTGTTCATTTGTATATTTATTTATTTGTTTTATCTATGGTTTATCTATGTTTTATTGTCCCTCTGCTACGTAATGTGAAGGTAATAATAATTTATCTAATTGTGGAGTGGTTTGGTGTTTTAATGTTTAGTTGGTTGGCATATTACAAGTATTAACTTATACAATTGTGTAAGTACGTTCACTTGACCTGTTCACCATTTTGGTCAATGACGAAGTAAGATATGATCAGTCCCTGTATATTTTAAAAAGTGTTCGCTGTGTGTACCTTAGATCCGAGTGGAAAAAAGGGACTAAACATAGTCTATAAAATATGAAGTACTTCAAGGGTACAGATATGGTAGGTCGATAGTAGATAGAGAGTAGCTGAAACGGTTTTCTTCTGGACGAGCTGTGTTCTCTGAAACTAAGTTAAAAATACAAAGAATACACTTCCATCGGTTGAAGAAAACTTCTCAGTGTATTGCCGCCTAAGCCAAACGACCCACTCACTCCTACTACGGGCACCAGGCAGGACCGGAGAAGCCTTGCTTGCGCGATTCCATTTGCGCCTCCGGAGCCCGAAGAGCCACGAGCGAGAGAGAGATATACACATAGATATTTGCATGGCACTGGCATCGCATCGCTAAGGGCGGGTAGCGGTATTCTCAGTGTACCTTCGGTCTACCGAGTGTATTCTTTACATACTTTATACACAGAGTACATTTAGTCCTTTTATTCAGCTCGGATGTAAAGTATACACAGCGGACAGTTTTTAGAGTGTATATGGATGTATACTGAAGAAATGTCTTACTTCCGTAAAACACCTTTTCCCCAAAAAAAGTATAAAACACTTCCATTACACTACTTGAAGGACCAAGGGAGGTCATCGGCATGTTATTTGAAGGGAATCTGAATGATAGTACTCGTGCAAAGTTCCTCTATACATAATTATCAGCATAAGTCCACTGCAGCGAGATTTCCGTCAGTGAACGTTAGAAATTCCTGTACTTATTACTACTCCAACTAACCATTAACTAAATACAGTACATAACAACCTTAAAGCGTCTTCTGTCGAGTTCTTAGTGAATTAAGTCCGACGCTGGTTAACCGTGTCTCATTGCTGAATATGGTGAACATGGACTCTTTAGATACGGTTTCTTTAAGCAAACATAAAACCTAATCCTTTAGTGTTAGAAACTGGATTTAGGTAATGTGCCAAGACCAAAATGAATTGATGGATTAATTAATTAATACCTTTTTTTGGAATCATTTTCTTGCATTGCGTTCTCGTACTCTGTATTATGTTTCTGTTTTTCGTGCTCTGCTCTCAGGAGTTTACTCCTAAGCTCTTCAAGTTCGGATATTTTTACTTGAGCGCTCTCTCGTTCCAATCTCTCTCTCTTCTTCTTTTCAGCCTAAGAATAAAGAGTTTACTTTAAATATATTTTATTAATACAAAATCTTTTTTAAATTTAGTTTTCCGCAATACAGAATCCTCCGTGAAGTTTTTACACTACTACTACTACTACTACTACTACTAATAATAATAATAATAATAATGTTTGGGGTTAGCTTCCTTCATAACATTTCAGGTAATAAGATGGACGTGACCTTAACCGATCAAATCCCAAGTCCAAGCCCGGGCCGAGACTCGAAGCCAGGATCTTTACATTAACAGCTCAGTGCTTTATCATTTGGCTACCCGTCGGGCATATGACATGTACGTGTACAATTTCGTAAAAAGGTTCGCCTAGAAGCATAAGATTTCTAAAAGCATAAAAAGTACTAATTAACAATGACTATCACAAAAAAAGATAAAATATCCAAAGAAGAATATTACCACTTAGTAATTTTTTATGCTTTTTACATATTTTATGTTTCTAGGCGAACTTCTTTCACCTAGAAAAATCGCAATGTATTACGATGAATACATTATTTTCTCGTAACCCGATGGAAAATATACTTATTTATGGAATTATATCATAAATATTCAAGGTGTTCCCCATTCGCTTCAGAGCGCGTTAATGTAATGTGATAGTGTAGAATGTAATGGAATGTAATTAATTAACTAACTAATATAGCTGACATTGGGAAAAGACTTTCCGGATACCCTGTAATAATTAAGTATATATGTTAAATATTTCAACCTAGTATTTTTTCGGTCAATGCATACACGAACAAGAATAAATAATTAAACGCATAAAATAGCATCATATGATAAATGTTGAGGAGGATAGATAAGATGATGCAGACCAACTCTGGCATAATCTTGTTGCGCAACGCGCGAAATAAAAAAAGGTTAAAATAACAAACTTCAAAAGATAACTGGATAATTATTAATTAAACTATAAATGCACCCGAAAGTATTATATAACTTTGCTAAATGAAAGCATCTTTTATAAAGACTTTATTCTTGATATTAAAAGAAATCTATTACCATAAATAATATGGAATAATTGTTAAAAGAACTGTTGTATTTCTTTGTCTCAAAAAAGGCCTACTAATAATAATTCACTGGGCTGCAACATATCTGATGTTTCAACATACATAACTGTTTTTTTATCAATTTAGGTGTGCTGAATCCAAAAATCACATCCATTTTTCCTCATCACGTACAGTTTTCTGGCAAATACCTATCGCCCATTTTGTATTTTGGACTATTTTCCTGAAAACTTGGGTAGTGTGAATGAGGAACAAGGAGAAAGGTTCCGCCAGGATATCAAAACTATGGAAAAAAGATACCAATGAAGGTGAGATGTCAATATGATGGCAGACTACTGCTGGTCTCTGAAACGGGAAGGCTCGGAAGAAATGCAACACAAAAAGCGAGCAAAAAAAACGACGATTTTATCCTACTGATCAAATATAGTTGTTTAATACATACTATGAATATATCTGACTTGTATTTTGTGAAAAACCCTGACGTGATACATAAAAATGGTTGTGAAATTTATCAGCATGGCAAAATTGTATAAGATCACGTAATAGAAATAAAAAATCTTGTACTTTGGTTCGAAATGTAGACTTGTGTAATCAGTAGGGACTTCAAAAAGGTTCATAAAAAATGCCTTGAAACTTTTAAAGTAATTTTATGCACTTTTTGTAATATTATTAATAATAATATTACAAAAAGTGCATAAAACTACTTAAAGTTCATAACATTATTAAAAGTTCAAAAAGTTCGTAAAAGTACTAAAAGTTCAAAAAAGTTCATAAAAATTTTTACGAACTTTTTTGAAGTCTCTAGTAATCAGTGTAGGAAGAATCAGAAACTGGCACAGCGATCAGGTCAGATTAATTATTATTTTTATTATTATTATTATTATTATTGTCAGCCTCATCGGAAATCAAAACCCTGACTTCTGTTTACACTCTGCTTATATACTCTGATCTCGCTGGCATACGAATGAGTAGGTAAGAAAATAAGAAAAGACGAAGAACTCATAAAAGCGTAATTAAATTTTTTGCATTGCCCCCCCCACACACACACACACACACACACACACACACACACACACCTGTATACATTGGTACATATAAAAGGTCCAACCCATAAATAAACCTCTTATACACTCAAAATAATAGCTTCTAAATTTAGAACTTATAACTTCTTTTTGAGGATATATTCTACGGGAAGTTTTTCCTTCTTTTGGGTATCAAAACATTTTGTCAGATGATATAATAACTTCTTTTAATGATACATAATTTCTTTAGATAGAAAAAATGGTCTTCAAAACTTCTTTTTTGATTGATTTAAAACAACAGAAGATAATATTTCTATGTAAAGAAGGTTGCGGAAAATCTTTGTTTTCTGTGTATACATTAGTATTTCTGAATCTGAAATAAACCTACATATCGAACACACACACACACACACACACACACACTCCAAAAATGGGAGCAAGTGTAGTTTACGTCCCCCTGTGGTGCCTAGTGTAGTTTACGTTTCCCTACATTGTCCTAGTGTAGTTTGCGTTCTCTAACTTTGTCCGCGTATACTTAATCAAATAAAACGTTAAAACTAACGAAAATATTACGACGTAACCTAACCAATCGTCAATATATATATATATATATATATATATATATATATATATATATATATATATATATATATATATATATATATATATATATATAAATTGACGATTGGTTAGGTTAAGTCGTAATATTTTCGTTAGTTTTTAACGTTTTATTTGATGGATTCATTTAAAAAATGTCTCCTAAAGATCCGAGTGTAGTTTACGTTCCCCAACTTTGACATAGTGTAGTTTGTGTCCCCTTTTGCGTCAGGGGGACGTAAACTACACTTGCTCCCAAAAATGTTTTAATATTTATACAAAAACGGAATAATTGAATGTAAGGTACTTAATCCCCATTTTTACCTTAAGTTCCGTTTCCAATGTTGTCATACGAATATTCAAATCCTCTTTTTCTTTTTTGAGATGATCAAGTTCTTTTTCTTGTTTGGAGTTCATTTGGTCTTTTTCTTTCTCAAACTTTTGATAAAAATTAAACAAAAAATGAAGATTACAATTCATCCCAAGATTATGTTCGTCATTTCCACTCTTTCTACAAATGTCTATTTTTACTGTAATTGTTTATCAAGGAAATATTATGTGTTACATATATATATATATATATTATATATATATATATATATATATATATATATATATATATATATATATATATATATATATATATATATAGGCGTGCAAAAATATGGGGACTAACGAATAACACTGTTCAAAAATGATTTTGTCTTAGAAAACGTTTTACGTCATTATTATAGAGGTTTTAACGCTGATTACAATGGTCTTATTATTTTCCTATCACGTATAGTTTTTGAGAAATTTCCATTTTTTTGTTTTGGAAAAAATATTCACTTTTTGTAGTAAAAGCTGTTCATTTATTTTATTATCCCGCAACTCTGACCACATGTGATGTTTGTCTTATTACGTCGTGTGTATTGCTATTCTGATAGTATGTGTAATGTTAATATTTTTTAATATTTTGTATAATATTTAATTAATTATATCCAATATACTGTACAATATTATACATACCATACATATTATATACAATGTACAATAATTGTAGAATATTTTTTAAGGTTTCATGGAAACTATGCGTGATAAGCCAAAATGAATAACATTTTCGGAATCAGCAGCGTCGACTTCATATAGACCAGCTTTGTTTGTTGCTGATACAGAATAAAAGTAAAAATTGGTTGTTCAGTGTAATTGAAGGAACAATTGATATAAATGTGGGTTAGCTGAAGCAATTTATTAGGCGTTGCATTAAAAAATGCAATAAAGACTTAATTTAGTAGTATAGTTGCATTAATGACTTGTTAAAATATCATCCCTTGTTGGCAATCAGTGCAGCTCATACTGTGGGCAGTTTATAACATAATTTAAGTATGTGTTTCAAATATGGTTTCATTCCACTTACTCCATAACATATCCTTCATCATATCTACATTAATTGCTACCTTCATTTTTGCTATTCTATGACGTTATAACCCCATAACGGGTTAATGGGGCTACGATCGGGTGATGGAGGTGCACATTTCATTAGTTTTAATACCTGTTGCTATTTTTGCTGTTTCAGGTACCTCTCTCTCTCTCTCTCTCTCTCTCTCGTTATACATACATATATATATACACACAGGGTGTCTCATAACATGTGGGACGCACTTTCAGGATGTATTCAGGACCTGAAAACAATGAAAAAAGTTTATATAAACATATGCCCGAAATCGCTTTGTTTCCGAGTTACAGCCAGTTTTGTGTTCCAGCAATTCTTTTGGCAAACTGTTTACAAACACTGCTCGCCAACAATGTTTGTGAGTGTGTACGAGACTTATTTCATGTATGACCTTGCCGACTGTGATATTTCGTACACTCTATGACATTATTTCAATACTGTTGAGTGTAGAGCCATCAGTTAGTTAGACGTCTGTATGCGGAAAGGTTTCCGAATCGCCGTCTGCCAGATAAGAAGACCTTTCAGAGAATAAACGAGCATCTTGGTGATACAGGATCATTCAACAAGCGAGTTTCAGATAGTGGTAGACCAATCAGCGCCAGAACTGTTGAGTTGGAGGAGCGGGTCCTGAATCGCGTGGAGGAACATCCTGGTGTCAACACCCGAAGGATAGCAGCAGCAGAGGGTGTAAGATACATAACTGTGTGGAGAATTTTACGGGAACAACAGCTTTACCCATATCACATTCAGAAAGTACAAGGCCTTACTGAAGCTGATTTCCCACCACGAGAGGCTTTTTGTACTTGGTTCCTTCGACTGTTTGCTCGCGATCCTCTTTTTCTACCGTCCGTGTTGTTTTCTGATGAGGCTGCCTTCACAAGAAATGGCGTGATCAATTTTCACAACACTCATCACTGGGCCGAAGAGAATCCGCACGCCATCATCCAGTCAAGGCACCAACAACAATTTAATATCAATGTATGGGCAGGACTTATTGCCAACAACTTAATCGGTCCTTTTGTTTTGCTTGGAAGACTAACAGGAGAATCCTGTTCCAATGTTTTAGGGAATGATTTGAGCGATTTACTAGATGAAGTTCCTCTTGGTGTCCGACGTCGTATGTGGTTTATGCATGACGGCGTTCCGTCTCATTTTAGTCGAGTAACCAGAGACTATTTGAATGACAATTTCCCTGATAAATGTATAGGCCGTGGAGGGCCCATTGCGTGGCCTGCTCGCTCCCCGGACCTGAATCCACTCGATTTTTATCTGTGGGGTCATCTGAAATCCATCGTTTACGTGACACCAATTGACAACGTTGAAATGCTTCGCCAACGTGTAGAACAAGGATACCAGAAAATCCGAGCGTTTGAACGCGTTTGAACGCGTGAAGCAGTCTATGACGAGGCGTGTTCAGGCGTGTATTCAAGTGCAATGCGGTCATTTTGAGCACTTCCTCTAAAGGTAAGGCGGATACTTGCTGGAACACATAACGGGCTGTAACTCGGAAACAAAGCGATTTCGGGCATATGTTTAGATAAGATTTTTTTCATTGTTTTCAGGTCCTGAATCCATCCCGAAAGTGCGTCCCACATATTATGAAACACCCTATATATATATATATATATGCTGCAAACCACAAGGAAAAAGAAAAACGATTCCAAGGCCTTTCGTGTATTCAAAGCTACACCTCGTCAGGGAATGAAGATAAAAGGCGAGATGCCCATAAATATATACAACGTATAGGAAAAACAAAACAATTAGCACATACTTAACAAGGGTTAATTGTTGGTAGGCTCAACAATTTAGTCCCATCTATTAAGTTCACAGTTGAAAAAGAAAATGATGGAAGCCTATCTTTTCTTGATCTAAAAATTTGGAGATGCTCTAATCAGTTCAAATATGAAGTCTACCGTAAGCCTACTAATAATAACTCTTATGTGCATTTTTATTCTGACCATCATCCTTCGATTAAATCCTCTATTTTCTCTGCTATGTTTCTTCGAGCATTGAGAGTTGTCAGTCCTGAATTTTTAGATTCCGAGTTATGCAATATCATGAATATTGGTACTAAATTATGTTATCCTATTTCATTTTTAGATAACTGTCTTAAGAAAGCCAAGAATAAGTATTATAATAATGAATTGTAAAGGAATTTCAGCGTAAAAATATCCTTAGCCTACCTTACCATGTTAATTTTCAATACCTTCCAACTGTACTTAAAGCAATTGGCATTAATGTAATCTTTAAGTATAATAATACTGTTAAATCACGCCTAATAAAGAATAGCCCTGATAATGTTGTTGGTTGTGTGTATTCGATCGGATGTACACAATGTAACTCAGTATATATAGGCCAAACCGGTAAAACGTTAGATATTAGGGATCATGTCAAGAATAGCGAACCCAACACCTGCAGGGTTCGCTATTCTTGACAAGGGAATTTTTGGGTTCGCTATTCTTGACATGGTAAAATTGGGTTCGCTATTCTTGACATGGGAAGTCCTCAAGGACGTTTTCATAACTTCAGACGGTAGGTTTATGTTTCCCAATTTTAAGTAATTAGTTAAGGACGTATTAAATGCTTTTATATTAGTCTTTTTTTATTTAACCAAACTAGCACGACTTAACCTAACCAATCGTCAATGCCGTACAGTATAAAGAATCCTCTTCTCTTAATATATAAAAATAAATAAATAAAAAAAATTTATTGTTTTTTATTTATTTTTTTAGGTTAATTGTACGCCCTTGACGATTGGTTAGGTTAAGTCGTGATAGTTTGGTTAATTTTTGCTACCCGCGACCCGCACGAAGGGCAAAAGGCTAAAATTAACAACATGCGAGGATGCAAACGCGAATTTCTTCCAGGTTATTTACAACAGTTCATGTGGATGGAAAGAAATAAAGTAAACAGGTTAATTAATTTCTGTAACGCAATTGCCACTCAATTTCCTTTTTAATAAATTAGTATACGGTTCATTTTCATTTCAGTAAATTGTTTTATTTATTCTTTCATCAATAAAGTGAAGATTACATATGTTTAACTTTTTCCTTTACATGATATTTATATTGGGTTTGCTATTCTTGACATGGGAACTTTTGGGTTCGCTATTCTTGACAAGGGAATTTTTGGGTTCGCTATTCTTGACATCGTAAAATTGGGTTCGCTATTCTTGACATGATCCGATATTAGGGTAAAACAGCATAAATATGCTTGTAGAACAGCTAATACTTCCAATGCTTTATTTAACCATATGTATAGATGTAACCATAGCATCAAGTGGGATAGTTCTAAAGCGCTTGTTAAAAACAGAGATATAATAGAAAGAAATATTCTAGAATGTACATTTATTCATTTTAAAAACAATTTCAATAACAGTGCGGAGACGTATAAAATTGACGATATCATGTTAAAATTTCTTTTGCCTCTCATTAACCCTTGTTATGTACTGTAAGTATGTGCTAATTGTTTTGTTTTTCCTGTACGTTGTATATATTTATGGGCATCTCGCCTTTTATCTTCATTCCCTGACGAGGTGTAGCTTTGAATACACGAAAGGCCTTGGAATCGTTTTTCTTTTTCCTTGTGGGTTTGCAGCATTCATTCATTTCACGTGTTTTATTGTGACATTCATCCCATATATATATATATATATATACAAAAATTTCATTACCTTTTGATGGAGTTAGAGAGTGAATCGCTATTGTTTTGAAATCGAAATTAAGTTATAAATACAAATGAAAAATATATATCAAATAATTGACAAGGATTTGCATTTGCATTTTAACTTTTTGATTAATTTTAATTTTTTTTAAAGGGGAGAGAACAAAATAAAGTTGTGTTCTGTATATATATATATATATATATATATATATAATTCGCTGCACATGCATGCATTTTACACACGACACAATCTTTTCAAAATTTATAACAACAATAAATAAATAAAATGGGTCTCATAGACCTTCATTTTAGCTTTCTCCTTATTATATAGGAGGGGGCGTTTTTTGGGGGCACTGGCCCTTTCCCCCTCCTTCCTACATTAATATATATATATATATATATATATATATATAATATGTATGTGTGTGGTGTGTGTGTATATTATATATATATATATATATTATATATATTATATATATATATATATAATATTATATATACACACACTGTATATATGTTTGTGTGTGTGTGTATATATTTAAAAGCTATGAAGACCAAGACGCTGCCAAGCTAATGTCATTCACTCGACTTTATTTTGGGTTAGATTAATTCAGGTTAGGTTACCATAGGTTACGTTATGTTAATTTAGTATCTTAGAGTGTTAAGAGAATGCCCCCTCAACCAAATGGGTATAGACCCAATCCGAAGCTTCAGTCACTTGCATTTGGACCTTAACCAGGGAAGAATGTTATTATCCACATAAAATTAGAAAAAAACTAGTGAAAGTTGCCTTGATAAGAAAACCTCTGAGAACAAGGAGGGGATTTATTAGATTCCTTGCAATGATTGCTGTTTGTCATACCATAGGCGGGCGTGCCACCGTCTATTCGAGAACATAAACAGGCAATCAGGAGTGGACGGGAGAGTTTTGTAGTTTTCATTCATGATAATAGTATACAAATCACACACTTAAATGAAATGAGGCAGATCATATTATGTCATTTCAAATGCAACTCTAAAGTAAAAAATTCTATATACTCATAATTAAACCGTTTAAATTTAGAACTTATAACTTCTTTTTGACGGTGAATTCTAAGGGAAGTTTTTTCTTCTTTTCGGTATCAAAGTTTTTTGTCAGATGATAATACTCTCTTTTAATGATACATAACTTCTTTAGATAGAAGAAATGGTCTTCGAAACTTCTTTTTGGGGTGATTTGAGATAATAGAAAATAATATTTCTTTGTATAGAAGATTCCGGGAGGCCTTTGTTTTTGAACCTTCTTTTACAGATAAACTGTAGAACATCGATACAGTTTGTTAAAATATAGCTACAGGTCCGACAAAAATAAACTTTATCATTTCAGTGGAGGGAACTAAAGCCTTTATCAGCTAAGGGATTACACCTAACTTGTAAAAGCGACCATCTGCAGGAAGTTCTCGTGTAACTTCGTGTTCTTTTATTTCTCCTCTTTTGTGTTTGGATTAAGGGTTGCATCATAAATACACTGATACTGGTTTCAGACCCAGGAAAAGTGGAGTGTCTGAATGTTGTGTTTTTGGAATAATCCTCCACCAGACCAGGTTACAATATATATATATATATATATATATATATATTAATTCCCTCAGTCTTAAAATAAATGATGCAAAGTTCAAAGTTATAAACATTTAAACATTACGAATAAGACAATATCCCACTTGTGAAACAATGTTATCTGCAAAAATAAAGGAAATGCACTTGTTTATAAATTATGTTTACAGATTCAATTAAATTTCAATTGAATTTGTAAAGATTCCATGAGTATCCTGTAGTTTATTCATTCCCATAAAATATGTATACTAATATAAAACAAAAGTTTTCCCTAAAACTCTTTACATAAAATAAAACAGTAAATAAAAGTAAACTTTGAGCAGTATACATATATATATGTAGAGAGAGAGAGAGAGAGAGAGAGAGAGAGAGAGAGAGAGAGAGAGAGAAGAGAGAGAGAGAGACGTGTCCTCCTAGAAGACAGACCTTTTTTAAAAACCTTACCTGCGTGACAGTGTCTTTAACATTGTCTAATTCACGTTCAAGATCATCATTCTTTTTTCGGAGTTTCTTGAGCTCGTCTTTCTCAGTCTTTATTCTTCCTTCTGACTCTTCAACCTTTTTTCTTTCCATGAGAAGCTGAGATTCCTGCATTAAAGAACGTTTATTATCTATGGTATCATGGTACGTTTTTTATTGTCATAAACGGAATTCATTGAATGTGTACCAGATATGCATACATTTTTTATCTGTTATTGGCAGTGTATTGGTTTATCGTATACGCGTAACTTTTGTACAGATTTTATGTGAGTACTCTGTGTTGTGAGGCAGGTTTAAATTTGTGTACAGAGAGGAAAATGTACACGAAGTTACTTTGTGCTAAATATTAATGAAAAGCCATCTGGAAATGTAACAAACTGTTACTTTGTGCTAATTATTAATGAAGAAAACCAGCTGTAACAGAGCAAACTTGCTTTAAATGCATGCCAGAGCGAATCCAAACTCTAATGTATGTAATAAAACGCCATTAAACACAAGAGTATAAGGGTTAGTTAACAAAATAACCGTTAATTCTAATTGTAAATCACTCATTTATATATAGATAAGAATTAATCGTATATATATATATTATGTATACACCTCTTACCTGTATTCAATACGTTAGTAATATAATATACGTTTTAATGATTCTAACATAATACACGCTTTGATAATTTTGATATAATTCACTTTTTACTAATTCTATTATAATTCACTTATTAATAATTCTAATATCATACGCTTTTCATAATTCTAATGTGATGCATCATTCATTTCTAATATAATATAAATTCTAATTATGCTAGTATAAAGTACGGTTTAATAACCCCATTATAAATCATCTTTAACATTCTAATATAAATACACGTTTTAATAAACGCGCTAAGGTGAAAATCCTTTACAAAAGCGACAGTGAAGCACCGAGCACGCGCGAGAGAAGCAAAATTAACCTCTCCTTTTCTTACCAAACTTCGTTTTTGTCTATCTGCCATTTTAGCCTCTCTTTCCAATGTGTCTTTGGCCTTTCTAATTACTGTCACTTCTTTTTTCAAATCATCTCTTTCCTTCAACCAAGATATAGTCATATCTTTTTGACGGTCTTCTAACGTTGACTGGCTTGTTCGCTCTTCTTCGAGCTACGAAGAAAGTGGAAGATAGAGCATGCAATGTGTAATTAAGGAAAGCCTCAGAAGATGTAAACTGAAGGAAAAGATAGGTATAGTTTAATGAAGGTATAATTATCGGAAATAGATAGAATGTGACGAAAAGAATGTGATGTAAATAATGTGACGAAAAGAATGCGATGTAAAGAATGT
This sequence comes from Bathynomus jamesi, assembly GCA_023014485.1. NCBI lineage: Eukaryota > Metazoa > Arthropoda > Malacostraca > Isopoda > Cirolanidae > Bathynomus > Bathynomus jamesi. Next base: position 502,018 of record JAJOZX010000636.1, on the reverse strand, counting down.
GACGAAAAGAATGCGATGTAAAAAATGTGACGAAAAGAATGTGATGTAAAGAATGACAAAAATATAATTTAGTGAAAATAATAACGAGAAATAAGTAGAGTTTAATGAAAAGAATGAGAGGAAATAGAAGGAGATTAACAAAAAGAATGACAGAAAACAGTCGAGTTTAATAAAAGGAGTAATAGGAAATAAGTAGAATTCATTGAAAAGAATGAAATAAAATACGTAGAGTTAATAATAAGAAATGCTTATAAGAAATGAGTAGACTCTACATTTTAATGAAAAGAATGACTATTGATAGATTACGATAAGGTTTAAAACAAAAGAAGATCACATTTTCCAAAACTTAAATTAGTCACAATGAAGAAGCGAAACTATACAAGAAATGCAAAAAAAATAACGCGATCGAACGAATAAAAATATTAAAAATAATAATAATGGAAATTAAAATATTTAAAAGTTTATACAATATAAAATAATTAAAATTAAATTAAAAATAGTACATAACCTAAAGATTATTATTATTATTATTATTATTATTATTATTATTATTAATGGGCGTACACATAATTTTATTAACTTCCTGAATTTTAACCAATATTTAATTCCTAGTTCAACAATAAATAATAAATGCCTTGAATAAAGTTTATGGTAGTAAATTTAATGATTTTAATTATTATTACATAATTAACAACGTTTCAACCTTTTAACAGTGGTCCTTTTCAAGTGACCAAGTCAAGGTTGAGAATAAATCTTGACAAAGAGTTACATTTTTGGGGATAAAGTATGAGTATTATTCTTTAAAAATAATGAAAGAATAAGAGATATTATTCTTTCAGTGGGAAAATTTTGTGAAAAAGATTATAAAGACACTAGATGTTAACTTATGTTAACTTATGTTAACTGCTTAATATTAGCTAGATTTTACAGTGACATTTATAAATAGAGCGGCGATGAAGTGGATAATATTAATTTTTATTTACGCATGAGCTGTAAACAGTAAAGTTCACAAAACCTTCTGGAGCAAGTACCTAAATGCGTTTTGTAAATGTAATACTCCGAGTAATAAACGGTCAAAAACAGAACTAGTAAGTTCCTGGTTAGTGTCTATGCGGTCCCCAGTTTGAAACCTAATTCTGAGAGGTACCTTTTCTTTATTCATTTTGAAAAGTCAAACTTGTGTTTCATGACACAGGGAACTTTGCTGCTTACAGTACACTTTCATAAACAGAGAGAGAGAGAGAGAGAAGAGAGAGAGAGAGAGAGAGAGAGAGAGAACTTTCCACAATAATTCTAATTATAAATTTAAGCGTAACTTTTCATAACTTTATAAAAATTACCTTTAAGCCAAAAGCTATAATCTAATTTAGCTAAACCACTGTATATAGAGTGTACTTCCCTGTAAACCTAATATAATACCTTCATTTCTTTAACCTTTCTTAAAAGAAGTGTAACCACTAATGTTAAAAAATTTAACTTCTTTTAAAAGTAGCTCAAGCACGACTCCATGATAACCATCGAATGAGAACCGATACGTTCTCATTCATTTTAAACCGAAACGTCCTCATTTATTTTAAACCGAAACGTCCTCATTTATTTTAAACCGAAACGTTCTCATTCATTTTATTATGACCAATAAAACCAATTTTCAATAGCGTGACTTTGTTCCTTTCAAGAATAATATGAGCAGACATCAGTGTAATGTTAGCAAAATTTACGATTTTATAAATAATAATAATAATAATAATAATAATAATGATAATAACATATTACTATTATCATTATTGTATCTATAAATTGTTAATAAATATTTTAGATACATTTTGTCTCTTGTGAAGTGTGTATTTAATATCAAATATCAATTTAGAACTACTGTAAACTTCACATTTGTGTCCAAATCTAATGAAACCAAACATGAAATACCAATTATGCACTCAATTTTACTTTACAATAAGGCCTTTTATTGTTTATTTACAGTACACTTTAAAAGTTTATTCTTAAAATTCTCAATTGCAAAGGATTTGTTTGTCGGCACGTTAATAAACAAATAAATAAATAAATGAATAAAGATATATATATATATATATATATATATATATATATATATATATATATATAAATATATATATACAGTATATATAATTTTTTATTTTTTTACTTGTTTTGTTTGTTTGTAATTAATCTGTAAGGATTTTGTTTAACAATGAAATTCAATGCGAGCACAAATATTTCTGCTTTTGAAAGCTTCATTTCAGTATATCTTTCATTTTGTTTAAGGAACGTAGCTTTATATAATTATATATTGTTTGTGTGTGAGTGTGTGTGTGTGTGTGAGTGTGTGTGTGTGTGTGTGTGTATGTGTGTGTGTGTGTATCGTGCCATGCCATAGTAAAATCGCCACTCTCCTAAAGCAACGGAATGGAAATCTGGCACCGTCCTCTTGAAACATGATGTTCTCCAGGTGAAGTTTCCATTCTTTAACAAAGACAGGAGGTTCTCATCTAAGATGGATACGTAATCTTGTGAGTTAAGACGTCCCTCTGCAAACAGAAGGTCAGTTTTGTCAGAGTGCCAAGTGCCTGGCCACACCCTAACAGCACAACCACCTAATTTTCCATTGAGTTGCACCAATTTGGGGTTTAACATATCGCCACAGCTTCTCCATACCCAGATCCGTTCTCATGAAGCAAACTGCTGGAATGTTGACTCATCTTAGAAGACAAAAGAGTGCGAAAACTGACCAGACTTGTCCTTTATCCGCATGGATCACTCATATCGTTTCCTTTTATTGGGATCAGAGAACGTTCTGCAAAGGACGTGTAGCTAGATGGAGTGGTTCATGCAGATGAAGGACAAGTCTGATCAGTTTTGGTACTTTTGTCTTCTAAGACAAATCAAGATTCCAGCAATTTGCTTCAGGACAGATCTGGGTATGGAGAATCTGTGGCGATATGTTCAATCCTAAATTGGGGCAACCCAATATGAAATTCGGTAGTTGTACTGTTATGATGTGGGCAGGCATTTTGCACTCTGACAAAACTGGTCCTGTTTTCGTAGAAAGACGTCTTAATTCACAAGATTACATATCCATCTGAGATGAGAACAGAACCTCTTGCCTTTGTTTCGGAATGCTTCAAGAGGATGGTGCCATATGTTCATTCCGTTGCTTTAGGAGGGTAGTCTTTTTATTTTGGCAGGGCGCTGCACACACACACACACACACACACACCACACATATATATATATATATATATATATATATATATATAGCCGATACGCTATAAACAGGGAAGGGTACTTACGTATTAACGGGGGCCCACCACATATTGATGATTGGTTAGGTTAAGTTGTAATATTTTCGTTAGTTGAAAATTTCTAATATTTGAAATATAAATCATTGTAAATATTAAAAAAATATTGCTATTTAAAAATTATGATGTATTAGAAATTTTCAACTAACGAAAATATTACAACTTAACCTAACCAATCATCAATGTGTGGTGGCCCCCCCGTTAATACGTAAGTACCCAGGGAAGTTCACAAAGCCTATAAGTGAAATCTGAGCCTAATTCTGAGAGGACCCTTTCCTTGACCTATCTTGACATGTAACACGGAACCAAACGGTTTTAAATTTTCATGCCACACGGAACTTTACTGTTGATAGCAACTCTACCGTTTACAGTAAAGCATTTCAAACAGCAAATTATACTAACTTTGCAAGATCTAACTACGATAAAGGAGAGATAGAATCGCAAATAGTTTTGTTTAAATATTTATAAATATTAATGACTGTATTGCTACAGTTAGTTTATAGTATTTATTGAAAATAATTCTATAACTATGATTCATATTTATATATTAATAATTATTCTATTTAACCGACAATACAAGCAGTATATTAATATCATAGGAATATAAAATAGCCTTATAAATAATAAATAATAAATATTATATATATATATATATATATATAAATAACTTAAATTAATTTAATATAAAGTTAGTTAAAAAACAAAATAAAGCAATCAATAAAATAAGAAGTTAAAAATAACGGAAGAAAAAATAACAGAAAAACCGAATTCGAAGAACGGAAACAATAAAAAAAAACACAAAACTGATTAAAAAAAAACACGTGTTCACGTAAGTTTCATAAGACTTAAAAGGAAAAAAATAACAAAAAATTTCAATGTCGTTTTTCTTTTCATGTTTTTCCTTTAGAGAAAACCCTTTCCATGATTTCATTAAAAAACTTTCAAGTTCAGAAAAAATGACAAAAATAACTTTTAAATATAGTTATTCGCTTGTTTGTGAGACAATATCCTTATGAAATCCTATAAATAAGGATTAAATCCCATGTTCAAAACAATGAAGTTGTGAATTGATAACAATGGATTCTTTAGTTCATAATAAAAGTAGATTTTTGTTATGAAAATGTTTCTTAATTTACAGATATGAGTTACCTACTTGAAAAAAAAAAAATATATATAGATATATATATATATATATATATATATATATATATATATATATAATATATATATTATATACACTCGTATATTATATATTTTTCTGCAGTTAATATGTAACGCAAAATTATATACAGTATATACATACTCGTATATATAGGTCCTATATAATTTTTGCATGTAATGTGCAACGCGAACTTGGGCGCTTTTTCAAACTTACTCTTGATTCAGCTTTCTCTAAAAGACTTCTTAAATTCCTTTCAGCTTTTTCCGATATTTTCAATGTCTCTTCTGTTTCCTTCAGCTTTCTCTCCAAGACATTTGCTGACTGTTGGCTTGAAGCGAGCTGAAAGTTAAGTAAAATAAAATGAAACTGATATATATACACACTGATATATATATATATATATATACACACACACACACACACACTGATACACACACACACACACACACACACACACACTTATATATATACACCAACTAATATGGTGATAGCCTTAAAAGAAAATACTCATACTGAAGAAAAAAGCAAATTTTAGATTTTTAACCTAAATTCCAAGACTATAAATTGTGAAGAAATCAGATCCCGCATGGCCCAAATAGAGTGGAAAACAGTTTTAGAGGATAAAACAACCGAAGAAATGTTCACATGCTTGGAAGGAAAGACGCTGAGAATTTTAGAAAAATATGTTCCGAAAGTACAACCAAAAACCAGAGGAATTTTTTTGAGAGGCAAAAACGAACAATATTCTGCAAAAGAGAGTAGTTGTGAAGTTAATTAATTGCACGGACAACAATGCCAGGGAAGTAATACAGGAAAAACTGGAGAGTATCGATAGGGAAATACAAGTCCTAATTAAGGGTCATACGGAGACGGAAGAAGAAAATGCGGTAGGAGTAACAAAGGAAAACCCAAATTACTTCTATAGCTATGCGAAAAGGGAAACAAGAACGCGCACCACTATCGGGCCCTTAAAGAAAGTAAATAATGAATTAACTGACGATTTAAAAGAAATATCTGAAACACTGAGAGTCCAGTACGAATCAGTTTTCAGTTCACCAAACACTGCAAACAGTGACAAAGTGGTAACCGACAGAGATGTATTCTTTGAAGAGAAATTACAAGGAGATTGTATAACAGGTTTTGATTAAATTTACCCCAGAAAATATAGCGTATGCTATAGAACAAATAAAATCATATTCAGCTGCAGGTCCGGACAAATGGAACCCCTTACTGATTAAAAACTGTAAAAATGAAATAGCTACATCCTTATACTGGATGTGCAGAAGATCCCTGGACACAGGAGAAATAACGAGCATCCTGAAAAGAGCGAACATTGTCCTTAAATATAAAGAAGAGGAAAAATCTCAAGCAGTTGAAAACAATTGAAACCAATGAAAACTACGATGTCATATATATGTAGTTTGCTAAAGCGTTCGACAAATGTGATAATGGTATAATAGCATATAAAATGAAAAATGTGGGAATAACAGACAAAGTAAGAAAATGGATTTACAATTTCCTCAGAGAACGTCTGCAGGTCGTAAAAATCCAAGGTATATCATCATCAGAATCGGAAGTACGCAGCTCAGTACCACAAGGAATAGTATCGGCGCCCCCACTCCTATTCATTATCATGCTAACAGACATAGACGACATAGACAATGAAGTATCCAACAACAATATAGTAACATCCTTTGCAAACGATACAAAAATCAGCAGAAAAATCAATAATACAGAAAAGGTGGAGGCCCAACAGAGGGACACGGACAGAATATACAAATAGGTCAGAAGACAAAAACATGAAATTTAACACCGAGAAATTTCAGCTCCTGAAATATGGAGAAAATGAGAAACTAAAACAGACTTCATATTTTGCCCCAAACAGACAGAAAATTGAGAGAAGCAAGAAAACAATAGATTTTGGGGCTGTAATGACCGAAAATGCGAAATTTAAGACAGAATCAGATAGCGATAAACAAAGCAAAAGGAGTCGCGGGACAGGTACGGAGAACCTTTAAAAGAAGGGACAAAAGAATAATGGTTCCCCTGCTGAAAACACTGATCATACAAAAAAAACTTGAATACTGCTCAGTTTTGACATCCCCATATAAAAAGGAAGCAATTAATAAAATATAAGAAATTCAAAGAAATTTCACAGCCAAGACTGATGATGGCTGCAAAGAACTCAATTACTGGGAAAGATGTAAATTAAATCTATATTTACTGGAAAGAAGAAGGGAGAGATACACTATAATTTGCACGTGGAAAATAATGGAAAAGCTGGTACTTAACCTCAAGCTGAACACAGTTACCACCCAAACAACAGTACAAAATAGAGAAGGTAAAATATGTAGTGTTCCCAAACTAAAGGCCAGACAAGGGGCACCCTCAACTCTAAAGAAAAAAGTTTGGTTGTCAAGGGACCAAGACTATTCAACCCGCTTCCGATCAGGAACATTACTGCTATTAACGTAGAATTCTTCAAAAGACTAGACGCCTGGCTTAGGACGGTACCAGATGACCCGGGTGTGCCTAGCTGTGTGTGATGGAGATGGCAAAAGAGCAACTCGCCCCTCCACCAGGGCAGGCCTAGTGGTGGGACCACGAGCTTGACCTTCGTGTGAAGAGAGACCAACGCTCGGAAATGCTGAGGTTACGAGGAGGTGTATATATATATATATATATATATATATATATATGATGAATAAAACCACGAAGGAAAGGAAACACAGAATGGTGCTCAAGCGTTTTTGTCTAATGACATCCTCAGGAACACTGAAGTAAATAAAGAGTTCAAGACTATAGTCTATAAACTATAGATAGTCTTGAACTCTTTATTTACTTCAGTGTTCCTGAGGATGTCATTAGACGAAAGCGCTTGGGCACCATTCTGTGTTTCCTTTCCTTCGTGGTTTTATTCATCATAAATATTTTTCACGTGTTATAATTTTCATATATATATATATATATATATATATATATATATATATATATATATACACTTACTTTATGAGCGTTTAAATGACGGTTCAGGATCGACCTGCGGTCGACCTCCCCGCCCGCCCTCTCTCTCTCTCTCTCTCTCTCTCTCTCTCTCTCATATATATATATGTTAAACACAGACCGTGCATGGAACAAGGAACTCTTCTGGGAAAATTAAATACGGTCTGTGTTTAACATATAATTGTCTCAGGGAACCATTCTGAATTTGTGTATATATATATATATATATATATATATATAATCCTTACCTCCTTCTGAAGCCTATGTTTTTCCGTTTGAGCGGATCTTATTTCATCGAAGCCTGCAGATCCTTCCTTCGTCTGAGATCGCAGTTCCTCATATTTTACCTTCTCTTCTTCTAGTTCTTTCTTCAAGCCCTTAATTCTTTCCTCGTAATGATGCCAATCATTCTCTTCCGACCCAACTTGGCTCCGCCCTTCGGAAAATAATAAAAAATTATGTAATTATTATTCATACATGTTGTTCCTCTCGGTGAGGTATTGTGGAAATGAAACCCAATATTAACAGTATAAATGGTTTTGAAACCAAAACGTTTCGGTTCTCACACTGGGGTCCTTCTTCAGGCGATCACTCAACTGAGAAGCTTTTCAAAATGTTTTGCTTTCAAATAAATATTTCTTTTATGACAGACCTTATTTTTTACTATTAGTATTTGATTAGTTTTCTATTACAGTTCGAAATATTCTTGCGCAGAGGAACCAGCGCCAGTAGCTCAATAGGTGTAACATCGTTTCCCTATTAGCGAAGTGAAGACATTGAAACGGGTCTTCGAATCCTGATGGTGGGTGCTAATAATACAGTAAACTCTCCATAAAGCACACTAAATGAGAGAATGCGACTAAGTGATAGGCATTTTTCGCCGAGGTCTATATTGAAGGTGTAATCAAAAAATAATAAAATACAAATGAAGAACACGGTGTGCCTAAAGCAGTAATGCACAAACCCTGGCCCGCGGGCCAAATGTGTCCCCCACGGGTCTTTTCAGTGGCCCCACGGGTCTTTTCAATTAAATGAAAAAGTTAGAATATAAAAGTGACCCAATTTATGACTTAGATGGAAAGTAAGTAGGCTAATACATTTAGTTATTTTCTTCGCTTTGCCCTCGCATCAAAAAAGTTTGTGCACCACTGGCCTAAAGTAACGCAAGTAAAGAGACAAATCCGATTTGAACTGGTTTAAACTAGTTTCACTCTTGTTTTTAAACTCGTAAAAACATTTTCAACCTTACTATCGAATATACAGTTGTTATAAAGTACGTGGAATGAATATTACTCGTCCATATTCACACTCGCGCCAATATAATTCAAATCGGATTTGTCTCTTCACTCGCGTTATTTTATACACACCCTGTACGTTAAAATAAACGTGTCTACACAACAAATTAGAACAGATTGCATTATACTGTGGACTCAAGTAGCAAAAACACGTGAAATAAAGTACAGCTACAATAAAATATAAGCACCATTACATTAAAAAAATATGAAATACTGTACTGTATATATTATAACCGCACATGGGCGGCTTATGAAGAGTGCAGTTTATTGGAAGTTTACTGTAATGATAGAGGAGTTATCGCAAGGGACGCATTAGTCTGGCCTAAGCTTTGTGCCAGTTTCTGGCCCTCCTGAATAATTATCATTATTTATAAGAGGAAGTTGCTATATAAGTATAGTTTATTAAGGTTTTGGAAAAGTTTACTCGAGAGATGTCCCTAATTCAGTGGTACTCATTGGGCGGCTCACGAACCAAATATATATATACTGTATATAGCGCATTTGGCTCGCGAACCGCGCAGTGAGTACTACTGCGGGCCTAATTAGAGCTGTGGACCAGAATGTTATTTTATACGTCCTGTCCTTGAACACTTCTCCAGTTTGAGATCAACTCTGGTTTTAATTTTGTTTTACTACTGTAGAAGTTTTGTTTCAAGGTTACGCTGGTTTTAAATGTTAAATTGTTTTCAATACTTTGGAACTACTAGTAAGAGTAATCCAGGTTACTTAAATTTTGTTTATACGCAATTATCAATTTCTTATGTTAAAAAGTATTATATAAATGTTAGTTATATAATAGCATGCATGTATTAAACAAAATATTTGACAATTTTATTTAATTCTCTCAAATATGACATGTAGATAGACAAATATATCTCGGGATAAGATTTACTTTCAGTATTCAAAAACGTCGGACATCCGTGATTTAGAAAAATTTTGTTATATGAAATAGCATTTAATGATCGTACTAGGTTCACTATTCCAACTGTTTACGTGATTTTTGATAATCACGATAGTTAGGATTACCCTCAGCAAAACTATAACTCCCCCTCCCCTACTCTAAACCACCCCACTCCAAAAGTAAAAGTAAATTCTGAGTATAGTTTGAAATTTTGAACCAAGAAACCTATTTATGAACTTACTAAACCAGAAAGGAAACTCCATTTAAGAGTTTATTTTATGTAAACGTAAATTTTGTTTAATATCTGATAAGGGAACTTTAGAAAGAGCATCAGACTGTTATCTTTTTAAAAAGTAAGTTTGATCAATTCGGAAAATAAATTATCTAAATGTTTTTTTGTTGTGGATTTATTCTGGTTTAAAATCAGTTTTTATACTGTATATATAAAACACTGAATTTCTACTTTTTAAATTATCTATATTTTATTAAAATACATTACCCATCTGTATGACTCACATTAGGGTGTGTGTGTGTGTGTGTGTGTGTGTACATTTATATTCTTTACAAAACAAAAGCTTTGAAAAGATTAAAAAGAAACCTCGCCATACTTTTTCTAAGAGATATAAATGACACTTCCACATATTTTTGTTTTACCCCACGACCAAAAGAAAATAAGATCATTTATAACCTTTATTTTGGAAGTTTCAAATTCTTGGTAACTAGGATGTATGTGAGCTACAGTGGATGATATTCTAAATCCACTGAAATCCGATCAAACGATTTTGTGGGTTTTCAAATAAAACTTTAATTGGCATTAAAGTAAATGCAGAGAGTTTCAATGGATATTTATGAGACACAATTTGTGTGTGTAAAGATCCAAAAGCGAATTTCAATCTGAACAAACAGCAACAGACCTCGATGGTTCCTACGAGGCTATCTGTTTTAAAGAATGGAACTTAAAATAGAGGGATAAATTTTAAAGATAAATAAAAATTTTGAAGCAAAGGGGAAAGATTGCGAATAAAAATTCTACAATACTTTTAAAATACGCTATCAAATGCTTCTTACAGAAAAGGGTGGGGGTAAGATAAGTATCGAATTTCTTTTAAAAGGACTCGACCAAATTACTTTCAACTACAATGGCTGGCAATCGATTTAACAAATTAACAATATACGATTAAAGAAAAAATGTTTAACTTCGTTAGAATTAAACTTTTTACCCACTAATTTGAGATCATTACCGAGAGTTCTTTTTGCATTTGTGAGGGAGAGATATTTTGTGGCGTCGATGTTATCAAAACCTTTAATCATTTTAAACATCTGGATTAAATCTCTTTGAATACGCCTTTTTACGAGCGAAAATAACTTTAATGTTTCTAAATGGCCATTGTAGGATTATAAATGTATTATGGTTTAAAATATAATTAAATCTGTTCTCCCTTCTTGAAGTTTATTTTGCTGAGGGAAAATGGTTATATAGCTTTATCGTATTGTTGCTAAAGAGTTTTGGGTTAGCACCCAGGTATAAGAGGTTTGCTAACATGTATATTTATAATAACAATAATAAGAACGATGTTTGGGGTTGTTTAACTGCCTTCGTAATAGCAAATGTCATGTGACCGAGGGACCTGCAGCTTTACGTGGAATCCCAATCACGGGTCACTACATCATCTGCACGAAGTGGACAGTTACCCACTCACTATACTGCACTAACTTTGCTGATCTTGTAGGAAGCTGTGTTGCCCCGCATTTATATGTAAATAAACCTTAGTTTACCTTAGTTAATGGTCAAACTATTTTTCTAAGTAGTAAAAAAACAATGAAGGTATAGCAAATGAAGATCAATTACAGAACTACAACGAAATGTATCTCAAAAAAACGTACTTTGCTGCGGTAGTTTTTCATCCACCTTTCCTCTCTCCTCCTTCAGCTGCCTCGTGAGCTCTTCATTTCGCTCCTTCTCCCTTTGAAGTTTGTCTTGGAGGTCACGAGTGCTTGTTGGCAGGTCTTCAGAGCCTATTCTAGAGCTTTCGCGTTTTTTCTCCGACTCCTTGAAAGCGGCGTGGAGGGTTGCTGATAATTAAATGGGAAAAAGTTTTGGCTATATGCTCGTTTTTTCTGCAGTCACTCGGTCTTTTGTATGGTATTTTTTGTAACTTTTGAGTCATCGTTCTGCTGTTCTTGTACAGCAGTTATTTAGGTCATAGTGGCATTAAAGTTATTTTTTGTGAAAATATGATACATGAAATGATTTATTGTCTTTGTAGAGCTTTATAAGATGTTTTATATAAGATTTTTATTATACAGTTTGTATATACAGGCAAAGTTTTAACAGCATACAGATTGTTTGATAAGAGATAAGAGATTTTCCAAAGTCATACATTTTCTGCAATTTATTTGTTTAGTCCTACAACTTGTTAGTTACGTTCCTCAGCTTTTGTTTGATCGTTTGATGTGTTCAGTGAAACGTAAAATTTAGTTAGTTTCAATAATATGCATGCGACTTATTTATATTTACTTAATTGTTATAGAAAAAGAGGCTAAACGTTGTTAATAATTACAAAACCAACAGTACAAAAGTACATATACTCACAAAAACATAATCTCTCTCTCTCTCTCTCTCTCTCTCTCTCTCTCTCTCTCTCTCTCTCTCTCTCTCTCTTATACACACACACACGCGCACACACACACACACACACACAAACATGTGTGTGTGTGTGTGTGTATATATATATATATATATATATGATGTGAACCACAAGGAAAAAGAAAATGATTCCAAGGTCTTTCGTGTATTCAGAAGTACACCTCGTCAGGGAATGAAGGGAGCAGGCGAGATGCCCTAAATATATACAGCGGGTCGGAAACAAAAAGATTAGCACATAATTAACAAGAGTTAATGAGAGGCAAAAGGCAATATCCTGTTAAAATTCCTTTTGCCGCTCATTAACTCTTGTTAATTATGTGCTAATCTTTTTGTTTCCGTCCCGCTGTATATATTTTAGGCATCTCGCCTTCTCCCTTCATTCCCTGACGAGGTGTACATGAAAGCCCTTGGAATTATTTTTCTTTTTCCTTGTGGATTTACATCATTCATTCATTTCACGTGTTTAATTGTAAAATTCATCCCATATATTATATGAAGCACACCCATAGGGAAAATTGAACGATTCCATGGCTTTCCTGTAATTCAACACTTCGTGTTGTAATAAACGAATGGCCTTGGAATCATTTTCTTTTTTCCTGTGGGTGTGTATAATTTATTAATTTTCCTTATACAGGGTGTCTCAGAAGTTTTGCCCAAAAGCTAATGTCGTGTTGCACATTATGAAGCAGGACTTTTGGGACACCCTATATATATATATATATATATATATATATAATATATATATATATATATATATATATGAATAGAAACGACATAAGTATTAAGGAACGTTCCTTAATACTTATGTCGTTTCTATTCATTTATATACTGCGCGGTCATTGCAGTTATTTGCATATATATATATATATAGTGGTGTGACGTGTTTCGTTCAGATACGGTTTTTTTTTTTTTTCAAAAAATATAACCCTTTTTTATTGTATTTTTTTAAATGTTGCTCAAAAGTAATTTTACTTACAATATAAACCTAAAAAGTGATCGAATAATGTAAAAAGCCTTCTTTTGACATACCTTAGAATCATATTAACTCTTACTGTTGAATATACGCTTTGATCATCTCATACTACTAAAATAAGTAGGTGCTTTGCTAATAGTAAAAAGCTAAGTAGAGTAATTATTGTTGCATATTGTGTGTGTATAAGTACAACGTGCAATTAATTTCCTGACAGACATTTTTTAATTGCATATCAGTAAGTACGATAATATAACTTATGCTGGTAAGCTTGGGATTTTGAATATGACATACTTTCCTGTCCCAGGTTGTTACTAACTATTAAAAAGAGAAGACGGAAACGCTATGTTAGATGCCCTTACAAGCAATGTTTCTTAACCTGGGAGTCGCGGGAAGTTCTCAGGTGGTGAGGGATCCTGGCGCTTTGCATAAAAATTAGCGTACATGGAAATTTGAAGTTTATGATTTCAGCGAAAATTACAAAATATGAAAAAAATCAGCCAAAGTATTTTTTTTTTTAGCGAGAAACTCGTGTAATGTTACAGTTTTACAGTTGAGATTATTTTCTGTTAATTGTAATAATTTTTTACTGTTAATCTGTGTCTTTAAATGATATATATATATGCCTGCTTTACATTTGTTAATCTTTTTATACGCGTTTCAATAGAGAGCATAAACACAAAGTAATACGCAGACAGTCAATTTCATTGCATGGTTTTGAGTGCAACCACTGATGAGAAACCACCAAATTCGCATTAAGTATGAGGTTGAAAATTGAATTAAAACTTCTATGATTTAGACACCAGTTCCGGATAAACACTTTTTCGTACTATAGGCCTACAAATTGTACATAATTCTTCAAATGGGAGTGAAAACTATATTTAGGGTCTTGTGGTAAATAGTTTGGGAACTGTTTTTGTATTGAAGTATGTGCTGTAACATCACTCAGGGAATTTTTTTAGGTCAAAAAGGGGTTGCCAGCACAAAAAAAAAGGGGTTGAAACTACACTACTCTATGGCCTAGTCCCTAGACCTAACATTAATTAATATGAAATCTTACACGCATGCTAAATATTTTTCTATTTTTTCATAGCATTTAGCGATTTTTGTATTATCTATATACTACTTTATCTATATTTTTTGTTTCAAATATAAAAGAAGCTGAAATTTTTTTTTTAGGCCTATGATGTAGCTTGTAGATCTAGATTTAATTATAATAAAGCCTATTTTATACTTTTAAAATATATGTTTGATATGTTTTACAACATATCAAAAGTAATTTATTGAAACTATGCATTTATATACTATGTAAACGGTTCTTTTATTGGGTACGATAAAGAAACAAAAAAAAAAAGCAAAAAAGTTAAAAAAGCCAGCAAAACCCCCCCGGTTTTTTACAACATAATATATATATATATATATTATATATATATATATATAAAAAGAAAACTAACAAAGTTTATTACAGCACTTTGGAATTTAGTTTTAAGATGAAATATATGCTTTTATTAGTTTATTTATAGTAATTTATTTACATACAGTAATCTAACCTACAGTAACTAGAATATGACTATACCTAGTTTATTCAGTAATATGTCGGTAAATATCAGATAATCACCAGCAATGAAGACCAGAAACTGGTAAAGCTACGAATGTGTCCCATTTTTCTGACTCCTGTATTATTACCCCATCATCGGGATTCGAACCCCGACCTCAGTATCTTTACTTCGCTTATCGGGAAACGGTATCACCCACTGAGTTACGGACGTTGATACAGATATCAGATAAAGGAAGATATAAATAAGGGAAGGCAAAATATTGTCTTAAATTCTAACTATATTTCTTTGTACACCCAGAAAATGCGTAAATAATAATATTCTTAATATCAAATTATTCTTTCTTGAAAGAATATTTTAATTCTTTTATATTCTTCGAATGCTCTGTTTTCCGTAATTTGAAGGGCACTTGTTCAGTCTTCATCCAAAGATTGTTATTCTACCGAGTGTGTCATTCAATCGAGTGTGTTATTCAACCGAGTGTGTCATTCAATCGAGTGTGTTATTCAACCGAGTGTGTCATTCAATCGAGTGTGTTATTCAATCTAGTAGTGGCTTTGTTTTAAAATTTATTACATTCTCTATACGCACACTTTTATTTATTAATTCTGGACAGGTTATTTACGTGAAGGAAGTTTACCTAACCTAACCTAACTTAATATAGCTTTATCTAGCAACCTAACTTTGCCTAATTTAACGTGTCTTTACCTAACCTACACTAACTTTACCGAATGTAATTTCATTTACAAAATCAAGTCAGTTTCGTAGACGATAAAGTTTGAACAAAATATAACAATAATAACAATAATAATAATAAAGGATTTACATTTAATTTCCAATATTCTGAATATTTTTTTATTTTCAGTACTGAGTTTCTTAATAATAATTCCAGATAAGAATTTGCAGTATGCTAAGAATACTGTCTTCATTTTTGCTTCTGCTGACGCGTTTCGTTCATATACTTTGAACATCTTCAGAGCTTTATACATAATTTTAAAGTAAAATGGGTTATATATATATATATTTCTTGATTGTAAGTTTGATACAATTTCAAATTAATTTAAGACTATTCGAAAGTTCATTGAATTTTATATTAATTTTCGGTTTTTTCATTTTAATGTAAAAGGCTTCGGTAATTTTTAGTTTTTGTACGTTATGTGATGAGTATAAGATTTGAAGGTTTGTGAGATATTTTTTAAATTTAATATTTTATGGTCTACTCTGTAATGTTCGTTAATTTTACTTGGACGATATTTATGTTGGTATGATCTCTCTTTAATGTGGTTTGTGGTGTAACCAATGTAAGTCGACGTACAGTCAACTCCAGGACACGTAAATTGGTACACCACATGATGTTGCTTATCAGGGTTTTTGTTGCGTGTCGAAAAATGGCTTGATATCTTTTTGTTTTTATAGTATATGTTAACATTCATAGTTTTTTCTTTATCCACTGGTTTTATGTGTCTCTTTAATATATTGTTTAATCTTTTTTCTTCATGTTCTAGTCTTGTTGGGTTTCTTGTTTCGAAGTCGCGTTTGAGAAGTTGCGTTTTGAAATTTTCTGTAGACTTTTCTTTGTGAGCTGTTTTGTCATAAAGTCTTATGGAATTATTATTAAGAAACTCAGTACTGAAAATAAAAAAATATTCAGAATATTGGAAATTAAATGTAAATCCTTTATAAAGACATAGGCTGATATCGACTTTCTAAAATTTTGCCTCAATAATCAGTTGTTTCCTAATTTTCTAAACATAACACTTTATGACAAAACAGCTCACAAAGAAAAGTCTACAGAAAATTTCAAAACGCAACTTCTCAAACGCGACTTCGAAACAAGAAACCCAACAAGACTAGAACATGAAGAAAAAAGATTAAACAATATATTAAAGAGACACATAAAACCAGTGGATAAAGAAAAAAACTATGAATGTTAACATATACTATAAAAACAAAAAGATATCAAGCCATTTTTCGACACGCAACAAAAACCCTGATAAGCAACATCATGTGGTGTACCAATTTACGTGTCCTGGAGTTGACTGTACGTCGACTTACATTGGTTACACCACAAACCACATTAAAGAGAGATCATACCAACATAAATATCGTCTAAGTAAAATTAACGAACATTACAGAGTAGACCATAAAATATTAAATTTAAAAAATATCTCACAAACCTTCAAATCTTATACTCATCACATAACGTACAAAAACTAAAAATTACCGAAGCCTTTTACATTAAAATGAAAAAACCGAAAATTAATATAAAATTTAATGAACTTTCGAATAGTCTTAAATTAATTTGAAATTGTATCAAACTTACAATCAAGAAATATATATATAACCCATTTTACTTTAAAATTATGTATAAAGCTCGGAAGATGTTCAAAGTATATGAACGAAACGCGTCAGCAGAAGCAAAAATGAAGACAGTATTCTTAGCATACTGCAAATTCTTATCTAGAATTATTATTAAGAAACTCAGTACTGGAAATAAAAAACTATTCAGAATATTGGAAATTAAATGTAAATCCTTTATAAAGACATAGGCTGATATCGACTTTCTAAAATAATCTATCTATTATTATATATTATAATAAGAGAGCTGTCCGTCTGTCCGTCTGTCCGTCTGTCCGTCACACTTTCAGAAATTGTGAGAAAAAAATTCAGAAATTGTAAAAAAAATTCAGAAATTGTATTACTGGTGGCAAGTGAAGCTCAAGATTTTCATGACTGTGTTCTTTTCTGTAGTTTAGCAATGGGGGAAGGGTGGGGTGGGGTAATCGGGGATGGGTGGGGTAATGGGGAGGGGTGGGGGTAATGGGGGAGGGGGTTAGCCCCAAGTTGTATGAATGGGGGTGAGGAGGTTTTGGGAGATACCAGATTCAGAAATGTTGACACAATGTGAAGCTCAAAATTTTCACGGCTGGGTTCTTTTTTTGTAGTTTAGCCTGTCTAACCGTCAGCGAAGCGGCGGGAACTGTACTAGTAATAATGATAATAATAATAATAATAATAATAATATGTTGTTGTTGTTGTTGTTGTTGAGCAACATAACAGAACTAACTTTAAAATGTAAAATTTTGTTTTAATTAGAATTATTTGGTTAGGTTAGATTAGGTAATTTTATGCAGTGTTACATTATTTTAGGTTCAGTTAGGTTAGGTCAGATTAAATAAAATTTGGTTAGGCTAAATTAAAACTTAAAATTTTGTTGTCTTTCCGCGGATCGAAACATTTTGTCGACAAATTTGACATTCGATAAAACTTTAGCGATGTTTTGAGAATTTTATCCGTCAGTAGAAAGGTTCGACTTACGGTAGACTTCAACGCGAGATTTTTACTGTTTAAGTTTGATGAAAACCTGGACGGAAAATATTGAAATATTGGTGAAAAATGTTTATAAAGGAATTTAATATTAAATTTTAATATTAAGTTTTTCATTGGAATTGAAAAGAGAGAGAGAGAGAGATATATGATACGGACAAAAATTGAATACGTAATGCATATACATATACGAATATATGTTACAGGGAATCTGCGTAACTAGTAGGGATTTCATGAAGTCCCTAAAATGTTCAAGGATTTCATGTAAGGTTAAGCCGTAATATTTTCGTTAGTTTTAACCAAAATATTACAACTTAACCAATCGTCAAGAGCGTACAGTAGACCTAACCGGGCATTCAATAATTTTCCCGTAGGTTTAACGAAAATATCACGACTTAAGCTTACATGAAATCCCTGAACATTTTAGGGATTTCATGAAATCCCTAGTTACACAGAATCCCTGTAACATATATATAGTAGACGCCCAATTCTACGCAGGGATACGTCCGGGAGACCTACACGTAGGCTTGGACCGCTTAGAATTTTGTTAACATTCTTATGGAGAAAAAAATAGACACATTTCAAGACGATGAATTTTGTATATAAAATAGCAATAAAAAATAATAAAAATTAAAACGAACCCCAAGTTCGTCCTTTTTATCGTAATTACTGAACATTTGAATAAAAATAATAAAGATGAGGGATGACAACGAACTTGTATTAAATTAAAATGTACCGATAAAGTTTTTGATTTTCTTCTGGCGAGATCAGAATACGCATATCGTATTAATAATAAAACCAATTACTAATTTTTAATAATGGAAATTTATATACCCAAAGTTAAAAAAAAATAGAAAATAAAATAAAACGCTCAGAAATAGTTGGTGAAAATGGGAGACGCGTTTTTGTTTTTTTCCCTTGGGGAGATTATTTAATGATGTTTACGTTTTAATGATATTTGTTTATATTTAATAATATTTGTTTATATTTAATAATATTTGTTTATATTTAATAATATTTGTTTATATTTAATGATGTTTATATTTTCGTGGTTTTTTTTTTAATTAATTTTTCAGAAGGAAAAAATATTAGGTACTTTCCTGTTATCTCGGACCCCAGACTTTTTGCCAGATTCAGTACGCCACTTGCCAGATTGCCAAATTTCATTGCCAAATTTTTTTTTTTAATTGCAAATAACTAACCAAACCTAACCTAACCTAACCAGGGGTTGGGTTAGGTTAGGTTAGGTTAGTTAACTTAATATCTAAAAAAAAATTGGCGATGAAATTTGGCAATCTGGCAAGTGGCGTACGAATCTGGCAAAAAGTCTGGGGTCCGGGATAACAGGAAAGTACCAAATATTATGTATAAACTAATTAAACCTTTATTTCGTTTAAAGATTTTGACGTAGAAACCAGAATGTTAAAATACAAATATGTACATAAGGTATTATGCGTAGAAAGCCTGCGCAGTGCAGTAATAGTTATATATCTCTTGAGTTTTTAAATTTACGATAAATATTAACAGTTAAAATAACTTCACACTTTTCTAATATATGATAACTACTTATTGTGATGTAGGCCTACACTATGTAGTTGTTAACTGTATGATTTAGCCAGGGATGGGGAAGTCCTATACCAGAGTAGGGAGACATATAGCTTAAAGGTAGAATCCGAACCAGGGGTCACTACTTCATTTGGACACAGAGGACAGTTAACCCTCAAACTACAATCCAAACCTACTGTCGTTTAACTTCGCTGATTTTGCCGGAAGTAGGACAATGGTACTGCGGAGACGTACTCCGCATCTACTGTACATTTCGCTAGAAACTTTACGAAAAAAAGGCCACTGGAAGCGAAATAGCCTTATGATACATCTTTGCTTTTTCGGGTTGGTTCCGAAATACACTTGTTTCCGAAGACACGCCCCTTTCCACACACACACACGCGCGCGCGCGCGGCCACAAATAAAAATGAAAAATAGTAAAAAGCATTTCTAAGTGTTTACTACTGTCTCGTATAGTTGATACTACAGATGAAGTACGAAGGAATATAATATAAACTAAAAATATATATAGGTTAGGTACCTATATATAAAATCTTTGATGTTTTTTAATCGTATTAGCGAATAAAACTGCAAATATGCTTCAACCTTTTGACAAAAGGTTGAAGCTTGTATGTTTATTTTAATTAATAAACAAAGATAATTCACAAAATGTACAGTGACGTTTTCTTCCTGAATCTCTCCTTCCCAACACCCTAAACTCCAACCCTCTCCATAAAGGAAAATTCTCCTGACAAACCAATAGGTATTTAAGGACCTTTTCCAGTTTGTGTACCGTTTTTCATATAATTTATTTTTGTTTCTTTTCAGATCAAAAATGAGTTCTTGATAACCTAACCTAACCTAACCTAACGTAACCTAACCTAACCCACATTATAACTTTCGAATGGTCCTTGAAGAAATAATTTAAATCTAAAAATGTTTACTATGCTGTATGTAATGTACTGTAGAAAACGGTACATAAACTGGAAAACGTCCGTATTTAATACTTAACTCAGCCAATTATGCATTTTCTTGTGAGTACTTTCAGTGCAATAACCACATTGGTACTTGTAGGTTATCTCCCCCCACCAATTTTCACAGAATATTTTCGTTAAAACTAACGAAAATATCACGACTTAACCTAACCAATTATCAAAGGCGTACAGTTGATCTATTAGTAAATAGTAAATACTATTCCAGAAACAAACAATGTTATAATTAATAATAGGCTAACTGTACGCCCTTGATAATTGGTTAGGTTAAGTCGTGATATTTTCGTTAGTTTTAACGAAAATATTCCGTCAAAATTGGTGGGGGTGAGATAACCTACAAGTACCATCACATTTTGTAAGAAGTAAAACTTTAAGAAGGGGAAACTTTTGAAACTAAGAAAACGTGAACCCGCGTTCCGAGGTATTAGAATCCAATGCTTTGAATCAAAGAACCTTTCAGACTCTAAACAGAGACCAATCAAACTCCACTATATTCTCTTACTTTGGGTCTTTTCCGTTTGGGGGCTAGCAGCGAATTTTAATGAAAATCGGTATACTAATGTAGTTTTGGTCACTGATTTCAAAAATAACTTTAATTTTTTGGAGAAATGAAAAACAAACATGTTAGCACACTTTAAATAATTAATATGTGTTTTAACTAGCTTAAACTAGTTACAGAGGATTGTGTTAAATTTAACCAGAGTCACAAACTGCTACTGTTTATGAAAAAGTGCTCTAAGTGTGGGAAAGTGTGTTCCTTTGATAAAAATACGCAGTTCTTTCGCTGCCAAAAGCGTCGGTCAAACGATAAAAAGTGCAACTTTAAATTATCCCTAACGAGGAATACATTTTTTGAAGGATCCCGGCAGATCTGTAAAAGTAGCAGAAAAAAATCAAGAATTAATGCCTAGTTAGGTCAGTTGAATGCCAGGTTAGGTCAATTGAATGCCAGGTTAGGTCAATTGAATGCCTGGTTAGGTCAACTGTATGCTCTTGACGATTGGTTAGGTTAAGTCATGATATTTTCGTTAAAAACACATTAATTATTTAAAGTGCTCTAACATGTTTGTTTTTCATTTCTCCAAAAAAAGAAAGTTATTTTTGAAATCAGTGACCAAAACTACATTAGTATACCGATTTTCATTAAAATTCGTTGCTAGCCCCCAAACGGAAAAGATCCCTTACTTTTATAAATATATAGATGCTTTCTGTGCAATAACTGCATTATCTCATATCCTAAAGATAAGCTAATTTCTTTTTTTGGCTCGTAACTCTCTCTATATTACTTAATCTTAACTGTAAAGTTGTTCCATATACTCGTATACAGGCCACCGTTCCAAAAAAAATAATTGTTACATTTGACCGAATATGAAACGGTTTTGAATTATTTTTTTGTAATGTCGATATAATTAGTACAAATTTGGTCCAAAAAGGGAAATTGTTCCAACACTGTGAAATAAAGTTGTTCCATAAATAACAGTTTCTAAAAAATTAATTATTCGATTTGCTGCGTCACTCCGGTTATGGAGCGATTTCTTTGTAAATTAAATGCATTGTTCATCAATGAAGTTGTTGAAACAACTTTCCTTTCTGAACAGATTTTGAACCAATTATCTCAACATAAACATAAAATTGATTCAGAAACGTCCCATATTCGTTTTTTTTTCAAGAAAATTTTCAGAAACGGTGGTCTGTATGGAACAACTTCAATTACAGCGTACATACAGTCTCGTTTTAGGCTTAATGATCTTATACCAAATAACAAAGATGGAGCCGTTACTCTCATATACTAAAACGAAATTTTCACAATTTTATAAATTTTTACTTTCTATATTTACTCGTACGTTATAAATTCAGTAAAAATAATTTTGCGAGGAAAATCTAAAACTTAATAGTAGCATCCAAAATTATTGTTCTTTAACGTCTATTAATACGTTTATTTTTAAAAAGAAATGATCAAAGAGATGCCAAACTGAATGCAAATACATATTAAAATATTTTGCACGGCAACGAAACTTTTTAAAATATTATGCCCTCTATACTACTGACTGACGGGAGAAAGGGGAAGCAAATTAAATTTAAGTGGAGTAACGTTTGCTGAAGAGTATATTGCATCATTTATAAGTTATGAGTTATCTTTGTTTATTAATAAAAACAAACATGCAAACGAGAATTCACTTTCAAAAGGTTAAAGCGTATTAGCATTTTTATTTTCTGACACACTACTTCAAAGTTTTAGATATAAAAGTTACTTGGCACTTCATCCGTTCTCTTTTCATACTTTATTCCTTAATATTAATTATAGAAAGAGTATATAATGGGAAGATGAAAATGCTTTGACGACTGTTTTAATTTTACTTTATTTTATTCGTTCTATTTATTTATTAAATTGGTGTGTGTGGAGTGAGGAAAAGAGTCGTATCTCCGAAAAAAAGAGTGTATCCGGTAACCATTTACAAAAAAAAAACAAAGGCGAACACATAGAATGAAGTTATTTCTATACGAATGGCAATTTTTTTAGTCTTTCGAAATTTTATTTTTGGGGTGAATTATTTTGTTTGGGTGAATTTACTCGTATGGGTGAATTTATTCTGACTTTATTATAGATTTATACGATAAACCTTTGATTAATCAGTCATTTTAAATTAAGAATAATAGGGAGAAATACATTAAAATTGATTTTAGGGATATACTCAATCATTATTTTATATTAATTCTACACAAAATTATCTAAATTGGGGTAAAAAATGTTCATCTCTTAAAATATCAATAATTACCTAATATTCCATCGGATACTATTTGATATTTTATATATACACGTGAATACTGATTTATACTATAAACAAAGAATTACTCATATATTATTATTTATAATTACTTTTAACTGCTCTAGACCACAATATAATACTAATACATAATACAAATATAATACGTAATAATCATTCGTAATTTTAAAGTAAGTTATAGAACGAAAACTAAGTTAATAAATATTTTTTGTTCAGTTATGAAATCATATTATAATAATATTCATAATTGCAAACTTTGTGTATGACCAAATCGCGTAATGAAACTATCATTTGATGAACTTTATGTCTATGAAGTGATAAACATATTCTAACGAGACGAAACAAACTGTTGACAATCAACACGTTTGTAACTACTACTGAACTAATAATAGTGACTTTTTAATACGTCACTAAGGTATAAATTTTTTCAGGAAGTATATCTGTCATAGTATTTAATGGCAGTAGAATACTGCGTTAATCTGATGCAGTGATTCTCAAACTGTGGGTTGTGCGTGATCCCCAGGGAGGGGGAGGGGGTGAGGAGTTGCGAAAAAATCTAAAGAAAGTCGGGAAGCGTTCGAAGAAGCTTAGAAAAAATTAAAAACTGATTATAGAAATACAGATAGATAAATGCAAAACTAAAAATAACATCAATTTGTAACACAGCTTTAAATTACACTACGAATCGGGCTTCTGTAATCTTCTGAAGGAATATTACATTAGTCTTATCGCAAAAGGGATTTTTGTTACTTCTCCTACTTTGTAAGTAATGACGAATATTGTTTTTCTTTTAATATTACTTAGAACACAACCAATAGCCATAACACCGTGAAATGTGCTGCGAACGAAGCGGAAATCAATAAACATCGCATGTAATGCATCAGAAATAAAGTGGGTCGTGCTTTTTATACACGACCTAAAAATGCCATCATAATACTAAAGAAGAACCGATATTGAAATTCTATTGTCTATTACACCATCAACAGAGGACTGAAGTCGCACTGTCAAAAAAAAATTGATTTT
>JAJOZX010000636.1:302500-472500 GCA_023014485.1 Bathynomus jamesi | reverse complement strand
TGCAAAGAACCCTTTTTCAGTTCGGAAGAAAAACACGACAACTTGAGCAGCCGCTGGTCAAACTAAAATTGAATCAAGAATCTACAAAAAACGATAAAACTTTTAAAAAGACAACCAACAAACAGCAAACTGAGGCGGCTAGTTATAACCCTTTACCCAAGTAACAAACTTTAAAATATTAAGCGTAAAATCATCCAAGTCAAAAGATGTTTTATTACTGTTAAATTATTACTTTTTGTAATAAAGAAGGTTTCTACTATTTTTGTATTAATTATCGTTAATATGATCAAGAACTTAATAATCATTAAAATTAATAATATGTTCTGCAGAATAAATATGATTAAAAGCTAGACTATCAGCTTAAGCTGTACACGCAGAATATTTATGTTGGTAAATCCTCCTATGAATGTCAATAGTTTCTCCACTATATTTATTTAGGACAGTCGTTGCAAGGAAATGCATAAATTACGGCGTCTTGGAATGTAATACTTTCAGTAATTTTGAGAAAATACAAAATTTGTGGCCCGATATTTTTGGAAGAGATAGTGTATATCATGTGGACGTTTTTGCAAATTTGAATCATACTGATGAGTTTATTAATAAAGCTCACTATGGTACCAAGAAGAAGTTCAGTAATTGTAAGAAAATAAATATTTTTAAAAGGGAAAATATTCTCCCAAGCTTCCTGTTCCAGTCAAGGCAGAAATTAATGATCCTTCATCTAAGGAAATAAATGTAGTCATTGAAAATAACTACAATTAAAAATATAATTCACCCTAAAATTTTAATTTCCTTAAAATCTTTTGCGGCTATTGCAGTTTTTTTTAATATATATATATATATATATATATATATATATATATGAAAATTATTTCACGAAAGTAACACGTGAAAAGTATTTATGATGACTAAAACCACGAAGGAAAGGAAACACAGATGGTGCTCAAGCGCTTTCGTCTAATGACATCCTGAGGATGTCATTAGACGAAAGCGCTTGAGCACCATCTGTGTTTCCTTTCCTTCGTGGTTTTTTCATCATATATATATATATATATATATATATATATATATATATATATATATATATATATATATATATATCGCTCTTTCAAGCAACATTTTATATTTTCACCCAAAGAATAAAATGCCCTTACAGATGATAAATGACTGGAATTAATGGATTGTAAACAATACTGAAAACTTATTAATATCTCGTTTGTTATAAAGAAGAAGAGGAGAAAACAAGAACAAAAGACAGATGATTTTGAAAAAATAAAAAATATGCTATTTTAATGATTAAAATTTATGTACCGACCAAAAATACACTATTTATCAGTAATTTTTTTTAATAGAACTTTCCAGAAAACATCATAACAACCCTTACTAAGTTTATACTCATATTATTACTATTATTATTATCAATAGTAGCAACAGTAGTAGTAGAAGTAATAGCAGTATCTTTGATGTATTGAATTAATGCTGTAAACGACGAAAGGCTTTTAGAAATTTACTTACTGTAGAGACCATTCGTTCGTCCTATAAAAAAATATAATCAAAGTTTGAAGTTTCGTTATTAGTCGTATGAATGGATAAATTTTGGTATTATAATAATAATAATTGTCCCATACCGCCGCTATACTTATATTAATGAAATTAATATATGTACTATATCTCTTATATATATCTTATTTTATATTTTATATACTGTAATACGTATTGTTTAGAAAGTTGTAATTTACTATATGAGTATCATTCAAAAATATCTTAATTTAAATAAATTAATTATCAGTTGGATAAGAAATTTTAATTAACTTAACTAAACTAACAAACGTTTTAGTTGAAGATTGTTTATCTCTGATTTTATGTTTGTTTTAGAACACTTTAGACTTACCACATTCCCTATTCAAATCTCGAACTATTTTCTTTAATGTTGATTTGGAGACCAAATCGGAAACTTCGATCGGTTGCCACTGATCTGAATTGATTGTTTGAAATAACTTTGCCTCATCCACTCTTACTTTATCTAAATTTTCTTGAGCTATTTTTAAATCAAGTTCAACGTCTCGAACCTTCCTTTTAAGCGTTTTTATTTCAGTATCTTTCGTTTCTAATTTCTTCTTAAAAGAAGTATTTTCTTTTCTTAACGTTTCACTTTCATTGAAAAGGAGGTGACACATCTCCCCATCTACGGATCCTTTGCCCTCTTTATGTCCTCTGTTTTCCAACGCCTTAGCCTCTGTTTCGCATAGTTTTAGTTTAACGTATAACTTCGCTGTAAGTTAAAGATGCGTGAAATGTGGTTAAGTGAGAAAAGAAAGGCATAGAAAGAGTAAAGTTAAATACACTTAACGTCATGGAAAGTCATGCGACAAGGGTCAAAACCAGAATGCGTATAATGAAAAATATTAATTTACGTTAGTAGTTAAGTAAATGAAATCTGGACGAGATGCAAAATGGTGCAAAATGTTGCAAATTACGCAAAATTATGCAAAATGTTGCAAACGATGCAAAATGTTGCAAATTATGCAAATGTTGCACAATTATGCCAAAAAGACGTTCCATGAAACTTGAAGAAATAATACAAATACAAAATAGACGTTTCAAGGAATTAAATTTTATGCACGAATATCCAGTATATGAAAAAATTATATAACAATGATATAACATATACAAATAAACGTTTCAAAACATATATAAATAATACATATGTAAAAAAAATCAGTAAATATAGGAAAAATGATGCAAACGAATCAATTGAAAATATGAAAAAAATTATGAAAATTTAATTATTATTATTATTATTAATTCAATAAACGCTGAGTAAACAGAGAAAATTAATGTAAACAAATTAATCGGTAAACCTGAAGAAAATAATGCAAATCCAATTAATTTTCGCGTACTTACCACACTCCGCTTCCAACTCATTAACCCACTTAATTAACGTTGTCTTTGGTGTTAACTCTTTGGGTTTCTTGGGTGTTCTTTCGGCGTAAGCAGACGCGTTTTTCATTTCCTCGTTATCTTTAGCTAATCTACTGCACTCCGTCTGAAGTTCTTCCACTTTCGCTTGCAACTCGACTATTTTGCTGTTACTATTATCGTTCTCTTTGACAGCTGAAGGTGCATTTTTAAGTTTTTCTTGGGCATCTTTTAGTCTCTTTTCCATTCTTTTAACTCTGTCATCTAAAACTTGTTTCTCGATGTATAGATTTTCCTGCATCGTTAATGGTAATCTTTTTTGTGCCTTCAGCGTTAGTCTTTTGTTTTCATCCAAAACTTTTTCGTGTTTGTCTTCAAGTTCTTGGAACTTTTGCTTCAGTAACTCTGTTTCCCTTTCAAATATTTCTTGATTTTTCTTTTCTTCTGCTTCTGCTTGCTCCAAAGATCTAAATTAAAAAATAATTCCTGAATGTTCTCTCAAACATATTTATTTTTATTGATAAATGTAGGGATTAGATTATATGTTTTCGACATGATAGTTTGCATTTTGCAAAATTAAATTTAGGAATTCTCATACTTTTCAAATACTTTATATACTCTCTCTCTCTCTCTCTCTCTCTCTCTTTCTCCTGTATATATATATATATAATATATATATATATATATATATATATTAGGGTGGTCTACAGAACAGGGTGAAATTTTTTCTCCTAAATGTTTGTGTGCTCATAGCCTAAACGTACCCACTAGATGAGAAACTAGCGCACGTGAATTTTTTTTAAATTAATAAATATGTAGGGTATGCACACGGCTGCCATTTTTAATGCCCTGTAATGCTCGGCTCTGACGTGGCCTAGAAAGCAGGCATAACTCGGAACGTAAAAAAAAAATTGCGCAATTCGCCCAGTTTCTAATTCCAAATTACGTTCCTAATTAACTAATTAATTAAGTTTACAATTGGCAACTCTTATTTTTGAACATACTACGATTTGGCATCGTATTTCAAATACTAACGGTTTTCCTCAGTTACTTTCCCGGCAAGAATTGGATAGGGTGTATTAAGTGTTCACGCATCACTTAGCTTGCTTTTTAATGACTCAGGTGAATATGTAATTAATTAATATGTGGAAAAGGGTTTCCACAGGAAACTAAATTTGTTAAAATTTAAAGATATCATTCTGTTTGTATAAATTAAAGTATTAATCCTTTAAAAGATATTATTCTGTTCATATAAATTAAAATATGAATCCGTTAAATTTTTAATATTTTATAAATTGCCTCGATGCCCCAGTGGATCATCTGGCCTCTCTCTAACCCTAAACGAAAAGTGTTGCCAAATCTATAATCTTAAACAGAGATTCCTAAATGTAAATGTTCTTTTCGGCTAAAATAGATCACATAAAGAAGTTAAGTGTAAAACTACGATTATATAAATTCTTTTGTTAATATCACTATTTGAGTAGGATTTTGCAAGTTTAATAATCTTTTGTAAAACGTGGCACCATGGGAATTTCCCCAGGGCAGAGTGGAAACAGAGACCAGTGAGAAAGTGAGTGTTTCGCCCTTGGGGCAGCCGGTTCGGCTGGGCCTCTTAGTTTTTTGATGTAAGCATTTGTTTCGTTTTACCATTTCTCTAAACAAGTGTTGTGTAAAAGATTTGATTTTCTAATTACTTTGTATTGTAAAAGAAATCCAATAGTTTAAAAGTGATTCCAAATCTTGTGAAATAAAGACTGACAAAGGGTGATGCGTCATTTTATATTCTTCAACGAGAGAAAAGCATTCCCTTCTCTCAACGGACTGAGAGAGAGAGAGAGAGAGGACGCCATAGAAGCAAGGGTATAAAATGTTGTTCTGTAATCTCGCAGTCAGATTAATTAAATGGTATAAACTTCCTTGTCGATGCGGAAAAGCAATCAAACATCATCATATCCCACATTTGTCGACCGATGCCAGAATATGAAAATCTTTGTTCAGTCAGAAACCCCGTTACAAGGGAGTCAGCCGGGAATCACTCACTTGTTTAGAAGAGAGGACGGTGAAAATTATTATTGGGCACGCAGAGAGAAATTTCACAAATTTAATTTCTCTTGGAAACGTCATATGCGACGCATACCATTGACGTAAATTCCCACAACGAAGAGTGGAAGAATTATCGAAATTCGAGACGATTTTCAAAGACTGATCGTCAACGAAAAACGGACGGACCGCCTTGGAATTGATTACGAAAATTGAACGTCATATGCGACGCATAGTATTGACGTAAATTCCCACAACGAAGAGTGGAGGAAATATTTAAATTGGAGAAAATTTTAGAAGACCGCATTGGAATGGTTGGGTCACTGAAAGAAATGTTCTTTAAAACAGGAAGATAATCGCGGAGAGTCGAACGCATTTTGACTCTGCCAAACGAAATTGGAGAAGATTGAAAGAAAAAAAAACCGAAAACAAACGCTCTTTCAAGACGGAATAAGAGGGAAAGAACGCATTTCGACTCCGTCCTACGGAATTAGAGAAGAGTGGAAGAACATGAAAATAAAAGCTCTTTCAAGACGGAATAAAAGGAAATCAGGTTGCTTTTGGTAAAGTAAGGATTAACGTATTGGTTTGAAGAAAAAAATTAACTATTTTTTTATTATTATTATTCTTTTGTTGTAAGAAAATATGGTGTTTTTTTACATGCAATGTTTTACGTGTATAATTAAATTGCAGTATATATTTATTGTTCGTAAACGGTACGGTTCGTTGTGAGTGTAAAACGATTTTTTTTTCGTGCAGTATTTTGTGTGTATGTATATATATATATATATATATATATATATATATATATATATATATTATGTGTGTGTGCGTGTGTGTGTGTGTGTATACATATATCTATATGTGTGTGTAAGTATGGAGAGGTGAACTATATTTGTTGTTGTAAACAATTTAATTCTTCGTTGGTGAGTTAAAAACGATTTTTTTTTGTTTGTCTGTGTTTGCAGTCAATTTAATTCAACTTTCTTTTTTATGTTTTGTTGTAAGAGGAAAAAATTGACAGGTTTGTGTTTTTTGCATGCAGTATTTGCGTCTAGAAATATATAGGGAATTATATATTTTATTGTTTGTAGCGAAACAGTTTCTGCAAAGTGGTAATATGGTAATTTATGGAATTTAAAAAAAAAAAATTTAAAGTGAATATTAATTTTTTTTTTTATTTGAATTGTCTCGCAATGGTTTAACAGAAAACAGAATTTTGGATCTGATTTTCATTTTTTAGTGGACTCTTAAATTAACTGTACCTAACTTGTATGTGTATCCAGGTCCGGCGCCAGCCTATTTGGCGCCCTTAGCAGGACTGCAGCTGGCGCCCCCACCCGCCTCCCACTTCACGATTGGGTTTGCCCACGAAGTAATCAAGGTACCATATTGAAGAAACTATTTGCCTTACACTGATCTATTTTAATTTGCTAATACATACATTTATTATAAAATTATAAAATCATTTCACAGTTCAAGAAAGTGTCATGACCAATCAAAACAGCGAGTAAAGCGAGGCATATGTAGTAACAAATCAGAACGCTCAAAAGTGCTAAAATATGCGTGCAAAAAGACATATCTACTGTTTTTTCCAAGCAAGAAGGGCATATGTCACATAAAAACAGTTATTCGCTTATTGACGACTCCCGGAACTCATATTAAGCCGTAAATAAGCCGAGTCGCTTATTGACGACTCCCGTCTGTGCGCGCAACATTTTTAAATCGCTTATTTACGACTCCCGTCCCTAAAGGGTTAAAGATCGTGATAGTGAAAGTTCTATAATGACCCAATAAGATGAATAAGTTAATTATGTAAATATCAGTCAAGCTAAACTGGTGTACATACGTCGTACAACCTTTCATCATTTGTCTATGCTTCTCATTCCTTCATTATTTTTTTCATGTTGTTCTTACATAATACTATCAGACGTGCACAGGGCGGGAGGCGCTGGCGCCCCCCCAGATCTTTGGCGCCCTTAGCATTTACTAACCTCGCCTAATGGAAGCGGCGGCCCTGGTGTCGCGTGTTGATTGGTGGACGGGAGACCGCCCGTAAGGGATAGCTTTGGGAAGTTTGGGGGACCCTTTGCTTCAGCCTTGTAACTGCCGGAAGCGGCGGCCCTGTGTGTATCTATAGTTCGTGAGTACGTTTGTTTGTTGACGCGTTTAGCGCGCGAATTTTGCGTTGGAGAGCGAATAGTTTTGTCTTTTTTTTTTTTTTGTGCTTTTTCGGTTTAAATTAGAATGAATTCGTACATTTCGAGTAATATGTCGAAATCGACAGGCAAGTTTTACATCTTCGTTTGGAATGATTTTATTGTTTATTTAAACTGAAATATCTTAAGTTTTTTTCGCTTCAATTCTGCTGTATATACGATATTAGGGATAAGTTTTTTGTTTCGCTTCGCCTTCCTCGTTTGGAAGTCAATTTTTCTTTTCCTTTGTCATTTTCGAAGAAAAGTGGGTAGATATAATTATCGGACGAATAATACCCCTAAGGTTCCAATTTGTAATGGGAGAGAATACGGTAACTTGGTACTCCCATACGTGGACGAATGGTTGGACGCATTAGAAGATTCGGATGGTTACTCACTTCTTAGACGATGAAGACGGAAGCGCTCTATGAAGAGACTGCCCCAGACATCACGAGGGAAGTTCTCGATGAGGGGAATTTTCCAGGGAGGGAAGTGGTCAGTGACGAGATCGTCCCAGATGAAGTCCCTAACCACGCAACTTCTGCACATACCTTGGAAGAGTAGTGAGCATTGCGCGGATTTTTCGAGGATTTCGCTTCTTCTGCAAATTTACGTGAGGTCACGGAGAACTCGCCGATGTCCCTCGGACTTGATGCAAGCTCGGTTTATGACCTCGACGAACTCGGCAGAAAATTGCCACTCTTTCTCTTCCCACCAAAGATAGTGTTGTATCTCTGCATCGCTCTAAAGGACAACATTCATTCGATTCTGTTCTTTCTAATCAGAAGGTTTGGAAATCGAAACTGGAGCCATCTGCCACTTTGATTTCACTCCAAAAGGGCCGATTACACGAAACGAAGAACAGTAATCATAACGTCGATTTATCCCATTTACAAATTGTTTCTTTAACCGTATTTCCAGTTCAAGAGCTACCACCACACGTACTCCATATACCTGTTTAGGCGATACCCGTGCATTCATGCCCTATGTACTAAATTATTGAAATACGCTCGAGACGTGGAATGATTGATGTCGGAGGCAATTAGCTCTAAACCTTGCAGAAATCTTATCATTTTCACTTAAGTACTTCTTCCAATAGTTCATTGAAATTCATTTCTCTGAATTTTTGTTCTCTTAAAGTTTGATAAAAATCGCTTATGATTTAAAAGTGTATGCACACGATGAACTTAGACCAGTGTAAAAAGTGGACCTAAATAAATCAGACTCCAAGTGCTCAAGAACACAAGTGACCGTTAATTATAAGTGTTCATTAGTGCATACGTATCAATTTTAATGTAAAATTTAACTGATAAATAGAGTGGATTAAGTACTAAGTAGAAGTATTTTGTTTAACTATTTCTTTTGTCTTTATGTAACATTATATCCAAGTATTTCTTCAATAATATATTTGTCTCTATGTACCACTACATCCAACTACTCTTGTTTGAGAGGATTTTAAAACTAACCCCCTAGTTCCAACTCTGGGAGGGGAGCCATGTGGAAAAGGGTTTCCACAGGAAAATAAATTTATGTTAAAATTTAAAGATATCATTCTGTTTGTATAAATTAAAGTATTAATCCTTTAAAAGATATTATTCTGTTTATATAAATTAAAATATGAATCCGTTAAATTTTTAATATTTTATAAATTGCCTCGATGCCCCAGTGGATCATTTGGCCTCTCTCTAACCCTAAACGAAAAGTGTTTCCAAATCTATAATCTTAAACAGAGATTCCTAAATTGTAAATGTTCTTTTCGGCTAAAATAAATCACATAAAGAAGTTAAGTGTAAAACTACGATTATAAAAATTATTTTGCTAATATCACTATTTGAGTAGGATTTTGCAAGTTTAATAATCTTTAGTAAAACGTGGCACCATGGGAATTTCTCCAGGGCAGAGTGGAAACAGACCAGTGAGAGAGTGAGTGTTTCGCCCTTGGGGCAGCCGGTTCGGCTGGGCCCCTTAGCTTTTTGATGTAAGCATTTGTTTCGTTTTACGATTTCCCTAAACAAGTGTTGTGTAAAGGATTTGAGTTTCTAATTACTCTCTATTGTAAAAGAAATCCAATAGTTTAAAAGTGATTCCAAATCTTGTGAAATAAAGACTGACAAAGGGTGATGCGTCATTTTATATCCTTCAACGAAAGAAAAGCATTCCCTTCTCTCAACGGACTGAGAGAGAGAGAGAGAGAGGACGCCATAGAAGCAAGGGTATAGAGTGTTGTTCTCGCAGTTAGATTAATTAAACGGTATAAACTTCCTTGTTGATGCGAGGAAGCGACTTACTGAGAATACTGTAAATAGTCGGAGATGGTGTAACGAAGAATAACATCACCATAACCAACAAATATTTAATTAATATTTAATTAATAATTAATTAATATTAATATCTAATTAAGGTGAATATATATTCTATAGCGTTATAAATTGCTATGACGCTTAAAGTTGCGATATTAGTATTGCGTTATTATTTTTGGGTTATGTTGAATAATAATTATTTTCTGGAAAGAGATGTACATTAGTGCAAGTTTAGTCCTAAAGAGTAACGTTAAAAGTGTGTATGCTTAAAATTGCTATATTTTCTATTGTGTTTTATAAATTGCTATGACGCTTAAAGTTGCTATATTGCTGTTGCGTTATTGTTTTTGGTTTATGTTGAATAATAATTTTTGCAGAAAAATTCATGTACATTAGTGCATGTTTAATGTTAAAGTATGACTTTAAAAGTTTACATGTTTGAAGTTGCTGTATTTCTACATTATTTCCATAGTAATAAAAAACATCAATTTTTGGTTTCTCTTTCTATGTTGTGATGATGGCAACTGCATTGCGTAATGAAACAACTATCTACTTGGTTGACGGCACCATCGAAGCGATTCCTAAGTCCCGTCTGCCTACTCTTAGGCAAGTTCTCCAACGTTATTTTCATCTCCTGAAAATGAGTGAGTCAACTCCTACGAAAAAACGAGTGCATCAGTATGGTGGTGAAGGAAACCATGGATATCTGGGGAATGGCCCGCATCCCTACTCAAGAGGAGCGGAATATCAAACGAATCCTGAATGAAATCCTGTCCACTTGGGAGAAGTTGAAAAAAGGGTTCCAACAGGAGAAGTAAGCCACAAATACAGAAGGAACAAGAGTTCTCAAACAATCTTGAAAAGCTCTTCAACATTAAGCATCATAATGTGGAAAGACTGATCCGGATAGAGGAAGACCGAGTCTTCTTGAAAGACCAAAAGAGGGAACTCAAGTTTCGCATGGAACGAGTCGACGAAGCCCTGGCTAAGAAAGGAATGAAACAGAAGTATCTTAAGAAGAAGGCCAGAGAAACAAAAGTAAGTAGCAGAGAAGCAGATGCGTGAAGAGCAAGAGACCGTTCAGCTGGAGTCAACCAGCACCTCTTCTCATGATGAAGGCCCTCGTTCATTTCCGAAGATGCCTCGAGTTGGAATGGATCCGGATTTTCAGGTCCATGGCCAGCCAAATGCAGCTCCTCTTCCTGCACCTCAAACGAGGCCTAAGAACTTCATGTCCCCCTGATCTCGCTGCCGCCTTGGATAGAACCAACACCAGCGATCGTGAGGCAGTTCACATCGTGGCAACTACTGTGAAAAGCCTTGGAGGAAACATTGATGGACTGGCCATCAGTCGCTCCACATTCAGGAGAACCCGTATGCGACATCGCAGTGACCACATCACTTCTGTGAAACAAGCTGTCTCATCTTCTGTCGCCAATATTGGAATTGTTGTTCATTGGAACGGGAAACTCCTTCCATTCCTTACAGAAAATGACTACGTCCATCGTCTCCCAATACTGATCTCTGGGAAGGATGTTTCGTCATCGTCAGAGGAGAACATCCAACTCCTGGGTGTTCCGAAGCTCGCATGTGGAACAGGAATGGCGCAAGCAGACGCCGTGGTTGAGGCCTTGAAAGATTGGAAGGTCGAAGACCGAGTCGTCGCCATGAGCTTTGATACGACTCCAAGCAATACGGATCATATTGGTGGAGCTTGCACTCTGACTGAACAGCGACTGGGAAGAAATTTACTCCACCTTGCTTGCAGACACCATATATTGTAGGTCGTTCTGAGAGACGTCTTCAAGACTCTTCATGGATCGTCCAGCGGTCCGGAGTTTCTCCTACTTCAACGGTTCCAAAAGAATTGGCAGCGGGTCAATCAAGCAAACTTCAAGACTGGAATAATGGACGACCATGTCAGTGCAGTTTTCAAAGAGAACTCTGAATAGGTACAAGAAGCTCTCGACTCCTACATAAACGCTCTTGAGTGTACGCAACCCCGCGACGACTACCGCCGACTCTTTGAGCTTAGCGTAGTCTTCCTAGGTGGGACACCTCCCTGAAGGCTCCATACCCCATGCTCGCTGGATGTCAAAGGCCATACCCGTAGCCACGTTGAGGCAGACGAGGCGGCCGCCTCGTCTGGCACTGGCCTTCAGCCATCAGTCAAGTAGCAAATGATAAGAACTGGTTTCTGGTCATATCAATGTAATGCACTCAAACCACAAATAACATGAATAAAAACATAGAGTAGCAACATTTAAGTGAGGTTATTATTGTCCAATTCAATTTCAGTTACCATACGCTCAAAGTGCATGATTTTGTGCTAGGATTAAAAAAATCTTGTGAAGGAGCATGGCCCCGGACCCCCTAGTAGGGCTATTTCCGCCTCGTCTGCTTTTAAGCTCTAGCTACGGCCTTGAAGACAATATACTGTCTCCAAATATTCATGTTTCAACCTCAGTTTAAGGTGTCCCCCAAGGAAGAGAAGTCCATCCGAACCATGGCCATCTTTGTTCCTCTTGTCTACGGACCAGCATGGTTGAAGGCTTCCACAATCTTTGAAGCCCCGAGCAACGATATCTCCTTCCTTAAGAAAATTCAAGAATATAGGAATAATGTGGATGGAGCAGGTGGGGCGGCAGCTACAAAGGCATTCCAACGACATCTGTGGTATTTGAGCGAAGTGTTGGTAGCTCTGGCTCTATTCAGTGACGCAGTTTCCAATATGGAGAAAAGAGGAATCATAGAGTCGATGAGGGTAAGGGAAGGAGAGAAAGATCTCACGAAGAGAATTAAAGTGCCGGAAGAGGACATTCCGTCACTGACGCTGAAGAAGCTGGCATCCAAGAATACCAACAGCTTCTTCCAGACCAAGCTACTAGGCTCCGGATTCATCTCTAAAGATCCATCCCAATGGAAGGATGATCCGCAGTTCTTCCAGGCCAAGGAATTCCTCCAAGATATGCTGGTAGTGAATGATGTGTCTGAAAGAGGGGTGAAGCTAACTCAGGATTATAACGCTTCCATTACGAAGAACGAAGAACAGAAACAGAATCTGCTGCAGGTGGTCGCTACACATCGACGCCAGTTTCCTAGTGCAAGCAAGGCTAACTTGTAATCGTGAAGACGGGAGAGTTGTTTTCCTGTTTCAATCAACATTGTTTGTGTTTGAGTTGCCTCTAATTAATAAATTAATCACTTAAATAATAATTTACCTATAGATATATTATACTTGAGTGTTATTTTCCTAATACGAGAGTCATTCTATAGGGAAAGAGATCAAACAAATGTGAGCTTTTCTTAGTCAGCTTGAGCATACCCTAAACAAAGTCATAATGACCTAAAACTTGGTATGCAGTGTTTTCTTGGGGAAAGGAACCAAATAAACACTGAGCACAAAAAAATAAACAACTTCGATTTTGTGGACCACCCTAATACATAATTACATATATGGGATTGAACTCAGAATGGTCCCCTGAGATCGGGCTAACATGAAGAAAAAGAAAAACTATAGTATTTGTCATTTACCATTACTTATTCTAACTCTAGTGGATTTAATTTTCCCAGAAGAGTTCCTTGTTCCATGCACGGTCTGTGTGCAGTATATATTGGTGCTCTATGTGAAAAGATGTTTAACTCTTCATACTTCCATTTAAAAACTATGAATGCATTGATGATTTCATATATATATATATATATATATATATATATTATATATATATATATATAAACTTTGATTGCATTTACCGCAACAATAAAAGATCACCCAAACCCGCATGGAAAAAAAAGACTAAAACTGTTTAAAAAGGCTAATTAATTTCGGCCGGTCACAACCAAGCCCTTTTCAAAGCCATAAACTAATTAAAATGCCTCACAAGGTTAAAAAATTCTGTTCTGCGGAAGAGCTGAAGTTTAAATGACTGTGTTAAGGCATAATTAAAGATGGTGACTGTCATACGTCTGACAGTTGGCAAAGGCAAAAAAATTTGCCCAGATTTCAAACATTCAAGATGAGAAATCTTTAAGTAAAACTCAATCCTGTACAACTGGCAGCCGTTCACGACCCGAAATTGCCCTAAAATATTTTAAAATGTTAAAAATAAAGCTATCCAGCTTAATATTTGAAATGGTGTTTTCTCCTAAAATATAAAATGCCTCGTATATTTGTCTCTGTTCCTGGTCGCTAACCTTCAAAATAGGTTTAGAATCCTGAAAATTAAAAATATGATTATGAAGTTCCCTATGCCGAACGAAGCTACTACCAACTGCCAGACGTATTATGCCTTAACACAGTCATATAAACTTCAGCTCTTCTGCAGGACGGAAGATTTTAACCTTGTGAGGCATTTTAATTAGTTTATGGCTTTGAAAAGGGCTTGGTTGTGACTGGCCGAAATTAATTAGCCTTTTTAAACACTATTTTAGTTTTTTCCCTGCCGGTTTGGGTGATATATATATATATTATGCAAGAGCGAACACCTGCAAAAGTGCGCCTCTCCACCCTCCACCATAGAAAGAGAAGAAGAGAGCCGAAATCAAGATCCAAAGTTTTCGAGATACCTGGACACTGTATTTGAAAGATTGGCGGTCATAGACAGAGGGAAAGATGGATTGAGGACGGTTGTTCCAGAGTTGACTGGTTGAGTAGATGAAAGAGTAAGAATACCGATTAACCCTTGTGTTAAAGAGGTGGGTAGAAGAGGAATGAAAATGTGTAGAAAGTCTGGTACTGCATGGTCTCCTTAATGGGGGAGGCATGCAGTTAAAGAGTTCAGAAGAGCAGTTTCTGTTATAATAACGAAAGTGAAAAAATAAAGAATAAAGCTATACACACACACACACACACACACACATATATATATATATATATATATATATATATATAGAGAGAGAGAGAGAGAGAGAGAGAGAGTGTAGTGGTCAGCATTGCATCGGTGACTACGAATCCATTGGCCCCGGGTTCGATCGATTCCTGGCAAGAGTAAGCGGAGTGCAGCTCACGCAGATGTTTTTCCTTCCGTGAAAAATTGGTTGGTAGATAAATAGTTACCCTAGTAATTAATATGCTGGGCTGCTGCCCGGAAAGTCGTGAGATCGAGTCAGAACGAGGACTTTATAATTTCTGCCTTCCTTGGAGGGTCGTGCTTCGGATTACACGCTAAACCGTAGGTCTAAGGTTGGACGATAAATTTGACTTTCGTTAGAATGAACAATTTGGGCGGAGACAAAACTAAGGTTAAATAACTAAAATAAGGTGTGTTGGGTGTGTATATATATATATATATATATATATATATATATATATATATATATATATATATATATTCTAGTTATTTGAGACTCTTAATATTTTGTTCCTCACAATCCTAATCTCGCATATGTACCTAGAATTAATTAAATTTGACTAACTTTAAAATTAATTTCTGTGCCTTGATTAATGAGTCGTAATTTCTTCCTCTCCGAATATAATTTATTTCAGCTTACAAAAATATGATTTATTAAAAACGTCGTTCCATCATATTTTCCAATTTCAATTTAAAATTCATATTCGGAACTTTATTAAAAAAATTCTGATTGTACCTCACGTAAACAGGTATTAAAGACGGAGTGGGTAAGGCCGAACGCCCAAAAATGCCCCCCGCCCCGAGATATAACAAGGAGAAAGCCAAAATTAAGGTCATTAAGGCCGACGATGCCATTTTATTTGCTATTTTTTTTAGTACATTTTGAGAAGATTGTGTAGTGCGTAAAATGCATATATGTTTAGTGAAGAATAGAGGGAGAAGCGTGTGTCTGAAAGCATGCTGGACTGCTCACAGAGTAGATGAGACAAGGAAAAAGATCAGCTAAGGAGGACAGTGACCGGAGAAACGGGAGTTCCAGCACTCCTTGTCTCCTGCTTAATGAGATAATGAATTTAATAATGACAATGGTAATAAATTTAAATGATATGTTTTATTAGATACGTTAATAATACCTTCACTTTTAAATGCAAAAAACTTCACTTCTTTCTACGTAAAGGTCAACATATGATAATAAAAACCCACTCTAATAGACAGAGTTTATTTCTACAACAGTTTCGATGCCCACTGGCATCCTCTTCGGGTGGATACAGAAAAACGAATGGTCCCTGGACTGTTTTCCCTCTTTTTTTGGTTCATTCGTTTTTCTGTATCCACCCGAAGAGGATGCCAGTGGGCATCGAAACTGTTGTGGAAATAAACTCTGTCTATTAGAGCGGGTTTTTATTATCATACC
Organism: Bathynomus jamesi; assembly: GCA_023014485.1. Classification (NCBI taxonomy): domain Eukaryota; kingdom Metazoa; phylum Arthropoda; class Malacostraca; order Isopoda; family Cirolanidae; genus Bathynomus; species Bathynomus jamesi. The sequence goes on along the minus strand of JAJOZX010000636.1, from coordinate 456,779 downwards.
TTCACTTTTGTTAAAGGGGAGACTGAAACTTTATAAAATCGATGGCTATTTCTTATAATGATGTTTTAAGTGATGACTGTATCTCAAAGGGAGTGTTTAAACCATGATAAATGCATTAGGGAGCAAACTCTTCGATAGCTTTACACGTATCTCTCTCTCTCTCTCTCTCTCTCTCTCTCTCTCTCTCTCTCTCTCTCTCTCTCTCGTTCTCTCTCACTCTCCATATATATATATATATATAGACAATAATCTTTTTTATAAAGAGTCATGTAAAAGCATAAAGCCTAATTTAAAGCCCATTTAGAAAACATATTGAAAATGGCTTTCTCAGACGCTCAATTGATTTACCTGCTTCTGACGACCTTTGCTCTTTTCTTTGTTGTTTCCAGTTCCGTCTTCAGTTGGTCTCTTTCCTTTTCGTAATCTATCAGCTTCTTCCTCAAGTCATTCGCTTCTTGTTCCAACATTTTAATCTTTTTATTAAAGTATACGTTATCTTTAGATATTTCTGGAATGGTGCCGAAGTCTGTCTGTGAAGGGAAAAGAGGAAAAGTACGATGATAGGTAAATCAAATTTCATGCGAGACACGGTCGTTAAAAATGAGATATGTTGTCGAAATTTCTTTGCTGAATAATAGTTTGAGAAAACTGTGTATATATATATATATATGTTAAACACAGACCGTGCATGGAACAAGGAACTCTTCTGGGAAAATTAAATCCACTATAGTCCGAATAAGTAATGGTAAATGACAAATACCATAGTTTTTCTTTTTCATGATGCTAGCCCGACGTGGGCAACGGGTCTCTCGCAAAGAGATCCCATAAATATAGCTTCCCTCACCAGCTATCTGCAAAGCAGACAGGATCCAGCTTTGGGACATGGATCTAGGGTTTAAAGCAAGCCTAGTCCCACTACATTTAGAACCTCAATATAAGTAAAAGACTCGTTGCATTCACGTCTTTTACTTATATAGAGGTTCTGAATGTAGTGGGACTAGGCTTGCTTTAAACCCTAGATCCATATCCCAAAGCTGGATCCTGTCTGCTTGGCAGATAGCTGGTGAGGGAAGCTATATTTATGGGACCTCTTTGCGAGTGACCCGTTGCCCACGTCGGGCTAGCATCATGAAAAAGAAAAACTATGGTATTTGTCATTTACCATTACTTATTCGGACTATAGTGGATTTAATTTTCCCAGAAGAGTTCCTTGCTCCATGCACGGTCTGTGTTTAACATATAAGTTTCTCAGGGGACCATTCTGAGTTTGTATATATATAGTCGGGTGGTCCGAAAAAAATGACGCATTTTTTAAAAATTAATATCTCAGTAACCCCCTTCCTTATCATGACAATTTTTATATGCAAGATACTTTCAAACTTCTTTTTTTGAATGCAAGAAACGGAATTCTGATATCTTTTATAGTTTTCTCGCAATTAACAAAAGTAACAACATGGGTCAAAAAAACGAATATCATGAGAAAGGAAAAATTTAATCAGAAATTTAACTAATTAATTTGCAGTAAATGATCGATTGGACCACCACTCTGTTGACACACTAATCTAAGTCTTTTCTTCCACACAAAAATAATACTTCTTACTTCATTAATGCCAATTTCTTGCCAAGATTCAAGTATTTTACTTTTTAATTCTGATTCGGTGAATTTTTCTCGTCGACCTCGGTAAACCTTCTCTTTTAGTAACTCCCAAATTGAGTAGTCCATAGGATTACAATCTGGGCTTTGTGGTGGCCACTCATTTTTCGTTATTAATTTTGGTGTATTGCTAATCAGAAACGACTGTGTGGCGTAGCTTGTATGCGACGGTGCTCCATCTTGTTGAAATATGAAATCATTTTCTTGATACAGGCGACGACAATCCGGCAACAATTTTGTTCTTAAAAGTTCAATGTAATTTGCAGAATTCACCTTTGTCTTTTCAGTTTCAATAAAATGAACATCTGTCTTGCCATTCCAAGAGACCCCTGCAGATATCATAACCTTTTTGGAGAATCTTGACGTTTCATGATACAATCTGTTTATTGAAATGTCACACTTTTTACCACGCCCGTAGACATCATTTTGACGGTTTCGCGGAATTTCTAGAGTGAAATCTTTTTCATCCGTGAAGACTATCTTTTTAATATCAACGACAGAGAAATTATCAAGTAACTTTCTGCCCCTTGTTTTTCTTTTATCCTTAACAGTATCACTTTTTCTAGAAGATACTATTCTTTTGAAGGCTTTTAGTTTTTGTGCTTTAATTATTCGGTGTACAGAAGTCTTTCCAATATTCAAATGTTTAGCAATTGTTCTTTGTGACAAATGACTTCCTGGTTTATCTTCTTGAGAGCAGATTTTATCGTTGATGTAATCCACATTTTCTGGAACCGAAGCTGTTTTACAGTAGGTCTACCGCTTCCTGGTTTTCTGGCAGTACTTCCCGATTCGCGAATCTTCTTTAAGAGTCTTTCCACTGCACGCCTTTTCCACTTTTTGCCGGGAAACTCTTGCAATAACCTTCCAGTCTTCCATCCTTTTTCACAGTAACAATTTTTAATGAGAATACGATCTTCCTCTGACAACATCATTAAGGGTACTGACGAATTGTTAAAAAATAAAAATATCCACAATTTGACTTGTTCATTCCTGTAGAGTTTTGTAATAACTTGCAAAAATATCGCATGATATCGTATAAAAATGATATCGTATAAAAAACGGATATTATATTGCGATTTTTGTTTTTTTGACCCATGTTGTTACTTTTGTTAATTGCGAGAAAACTATAAAAGATATCAGAATTCCGTTTCTTGCATTCAAAAAGAGAAGTTTGAAAGTATCTTGCATATAAAAATTGTCATGATAAGGAAGGGGGTTACTGAGATATTAATTTTTTAAAAATGCGTCATTTTTTTCGGACCACCCGATATATATATATATATATATATATATATATATATATATAGAGTGTGTATGGATACCTTTTTAACTTCCGTAGAAGATAATAGCTCCTTAAACTCCTTTTGTAGTCTCATATTTTCTGATTCTAAGTCTTCGACTTTTCTCCTCAATATGGTCGATTCTTGTTCGTTGAGCTCCAGTTGAATCTAACGGATGAAAGATATTATTTAAATATATATACATACACAGTCAAGAATCGATTATCCGCACGTCAATCAACCGCACGCGTCAGTTAACCGCACTTTTTTTGGCCCAGTAAAATGTTCGTCTTTCAAATTCAGCGCCATCTGCACAAGCTCAACAAGCCCAGTTGGCGAGAAAGCACGAGGGGTTCTGGCAACACTGCACGATCAAAACATAAACAAATCTCAGCTAAGAATAAACAGACTGTTCTGTCGATATTTTTACTGCTAGTATGAGTTCTAAGAAGCGTAAAATACCTTCGGGTGGTGAAAAAGAACCAAAAAGAAAGATTTTTTTAGGGGTAGTCAATTATCCGCACAAATCGATTATCTGCACAGGGTCAGAAACCAGGGTGTGCAGATAATCGACTCTTGACTGTGTGTATATATATTATATATATATGTGTAAAGTAACTAATATTCTAAATTAAGAACTTAAGACAATGTACAAATAGTTTGTAAATTATCTAATCCAATTAGTGTTCATCAAGCTTCTTGCCTTTGGAGAAATGTTTTGACTGAACACGGTTTATATTTACACACAATTGAACGACATTTGAACCATCGACTGTTGCAGTCTATTTATAAGTATCAAGTAAATATGTAAATTAACAATAATTTTGACGGGCGTCATATGTTTTTTTTTTAACGGTGTCATTAATTCCGTTGATAAAGTAGGCCGTTAAAGGGAATAACCAGCCAGCCATTTATCCTAGTAAGCACCTTCATTTCCGTTGGATCTAACTCTTCTCCGTTAACCACTGGAGGTGGTTTTTCGGTGGACCCTTGTCTGCTTAGAGATCCTCGTTCCACTGAATTCGATCTTTCCATAGACCCAGTTCTCTCCATAGAACGTTGTCGAGTCTGCTTTGCTTTGGAGCTCATTTTATTCAGCTGAAGTTGTAAAGTCTCATTCTCCTCTTCGACTCTTGAAAGTTTTTTACGGAGAGTTTTGGTCTGGAAAACGAATGGTTTTAGTTATTTGATGAAGTACGTGGATAAAAAATACAAAAACAATCTTGGCTGCAACCACCAAACTACTTCACAATCGATATCTAATTGTTAAATTCAACCATACGATGACTACATCCATTTATGTTCGTTACAAAAAAAATAACAGCTTTGCTATCGTTCTCTCGACGTGACATTTAATTAACAAGGTTAGATTAGGTTAGGTTAGGTTATTTTTTTTAAGTGTTGTCATAACGTACCATCGACAAAATTAGTATAGATCCAAAACTAAGCATGATTAATACCTGTGTAACTGACCTCAATATCGCGACTCGGGGCAGTGTACCCTATGTGACATACTCCAATTAAATTGATTATTAAATAGCTAACAACTGCAATAGTCTAATGTATAATTACTAAATAATAGAGAATTACAATCGAAATTTCTAATTAAGTTTGCATTTCAATTATAAGCGTTCATTAACTCATATTTACTGTTCAAACAAATGGGAATGAACTCAGAATGGTCCCCTGAGTTTTTTATGATACACACAGACCGTGCATGGAACAAGGAACTCTTCTGGGATAATTAAATCCACTATAGTCCGAATAAGTAATGGTAAATGACAAATACCATAGTTTTTCTTTTTCATGATGCTAGCCGACTCGGGCAACGGGTCACTCGCAAAGAGATCCCATAAATATAGCTTCCCTCACCAGCTATCTGCAAAGCAGACAGGATCCAGCTTTGGGACATGGATCTAGGGTTTAAAGCAGCCTAGCCCTGCTACATTTAGAACCTCAATATAAGCAAAAGATTCGCTGCCTTCACGTCAGATTGAATACATCAAAGAAAAAGGGGTAACTATTATATTTTTAGCCAAAAAAACTATGGTATTTGTCATTTGTCATTACTTATTCGGACTATAGTGGATTTAATTATCCCAGAAGAGTTCCTTGTTCTATGCACGGTCTGTGTGTATCATAAAAAACTCAGGGGACCATTCTGAGTTCATTCCCATCTTGAAACGGACATGTTATGTGCCTTGAAAAGTGGACGCTCAATTCTGCTAGTTGAAGTTTAAGTTTTGGTTTTTGGCTAAAAATATAATAGTTACCCCTTTTTCTTTGATGTATTCAATCTGACGTGAAGGCAGCGAGTCTTTTGCTTATATTGAGGTTCTAAATGTAGCAGGGCTAGGCTGCTTTAAACCCTAGATCCATGTCCCAAAGCTGGATCCTGTCCGCTTTGCAGATAGCTGGTGAGGGAAGCTATATTTATGGGACCTCTTTGCGAGTGACCCGTTGCCCACGTCGGGCTAGCATCATGAAAAAGAAAAACTATGGTATTTGTCATTTACCATTACTTATTGGGACTATAGTGGATTTAATTATCCCAGGAGAGTTCCTTGTTTCATGCACGGTCTGTGTGTATCATTATTAATATATATATATATATATATATATATATATATATATATATATATATATATTCTCTCTCTCTCTCTGTATATATATATTTTAATTTGTTCGTTCTCCCTCCTCATCTTGTGCGGCACGCTCTTCTACACAAGCGTCGTTCTTTACATCCATTATACTGTGTGGTTTCTGCTCGTATGTAGGAGAATTACGACTTCTGATTCATCGAGGTCCTTGGTATAGTGGATAGCATATCTGACCGGCAATCGGATGATCCCAGGTTCGATTCCCGGAAGGTACCTCATTTTTCATTTGTTCGTTCTCCCTCAACATCTTGTGCGGAACGCTCTTCTACGCAAGCGTCGTTCTTTACATTAATTATACTGTGTGTTGTTTGCAGTTAAAATGTGTATGTATATATATATATATATGTGTGTGTGTGTGTGTGTGTGTGTATTAGAGATGGCAATGCTCCGAATTCAGTGGCTTCGGCTCCGGAATCCAGTTCATCTCCGTTGTAGTCTTTCTTTGGAGGTGTTAAAGCTTTCTAACTCCCCAGCAAATCTTGCTTCAGTTCCGGAGCAATAATTCAACTCCGACTATTTTTAACCCCAGCTGCAACTTCTAAAAACATAAAACGGATCAGTTTTGGGGTTTTTTATGCAGGAAGGAGGGGGCCAAGGAAGAATGGCCACAAAGACGCCCACCCATACAAAAAGAAGCGAGCCAAAATTGAGATCCAAAGTTTTCGAGATGTCTGGAAACTCTGCATTTGAAAGAGTCGGGGGTCAAAGACAGGGGAGAAGATGGAGTGAGAAAGGTTGTTCCAGAGTTGACCGGTTGAGTAGATTCAGAACACCGATTAACTTGCCTTAGAAAGTTGGACAGAAAAGAAATGAGAATGTGTCGAAAGTCTGATACTGCGTTCTCCCCTTAAAGGAGGAGGCATGCAGCTGGAGAGTTCAGAAGAACAGTGTCCGTTATAATATCGAGAGTAAAGAGAGAGTGAGGCAGCAGTGCGGCGAAGAGAGAAGGATTGAAGACAGTCAGCAAGAGGCGGGGAATTGATGAGACGAAAAACCTTTGATTCCACCCGGTCAAGTACGGCTGTGTGGGTTGAGCCACACCACACATGAGAAGCGTACTCAATACAGGGAAGCACAAGACCCCTGTACAGATACGGCAACTGAGCGGGGAGTGTGAAGAAACTGCGGAGGCGGTAAAACACACCTAACCTCTTAGAATCTGTTTTAGAAAGAGAGTATATGTAATCTTTCCAGGAAAGATCACGAGAAAAGGAAACACTAAGATTGTTAAGAGAAGAGGAAGGATTGAGTTGTGTAGTGTTGAAGGTAAGGATATATTCGTGTGGGAGATTGTGGCGAATAGACAGATGAAGGAACTGAGTTTTTGAGGCATTGAAAGCCACAAGGTTTTCTCTGCCCCAATCAGAGATATAGAAAGATCAGAAGTCAGGTGCACCACAGCCGCCCTATGCGAATCATGGAGTAGCTGTTGGGAAGCGAGCGGAGAAATGAAGGATGGAATCATGAACATAGGAGCGGATAGGACAGGAAGTGCGACTTTAAGATCAGTAATAAATAAAAGGAAGAGAGTTGGTGACAGGGCAGAGTCCTGAAGAACACCACTATTAATAGTTTTTGGAGAAGAACAGTGACCATCTACAACCGCAGCTATAGATCGGCCAGAAAGGAAATTAGAGATGAAGGAGGGCAGTTTAGAGATTATAGATTTGTGCCAGACTCTATCACAACTTGCGATATGTTTAGTGCAACAGCAAATGTTTCACCGAAATCCCGAAAGGAGGATGACCAAGAGTGAGAGAGATATGCAAGAACATCGCCAGTCGAGCGTCCCTTGCGGAACTCATACTGTCGAGCTGAAAGAAGATTGTGAGAAGAGAGGTGTTTAAGAACTTTCCTATTAACAATAGCTTATAAAACTTTAAACAGGCAAGAAATCAAAGCAATTGGAGGGTTGAGAACGGTCACCCTTCTTTGGGACAGGATGAATGAAAACGAATTTCCAGCAGGAACGAAAAGCACAAATGAAAAGCAAAGGCAAAACAGTTTGCCTAGGTAGGGTGTCAGCACAGAAGCACAGTTCTTGGGAGCAACAGGTGGAACACCATCAGGACCGTACGCCTTCCTAGAGTTGAGCCCAGAGAAGGCAAAAAAAACATCCTTGTAAGATATTCTAATTTCAGACATAATAAAGTCAGAGTGGGAGGAGATGGAGAGGTTCTTGGCTGGGTGCCAGAAAGAGCGAAAAGAATTAGAATTAGATGAGTTTTCACGTTTTTGTCTGATGAAGGAATTTTTGGCGAGTCGAAGGACAGATTTTGCACGATTCTAAGCAGAAATATAAGTTGATTGAGAGTCAGGAGTTGGATGGCAACGGTACCTTCTGAAAACCTCCTCTCTTTGTATCTGTACATTAGGCCGGGTCGAAAATGGGAAATTTTTTTATTTCTTAAAAAGTACACTATATGAGAAGTGTTATTTTATCATCTTAACAAAATATTAAAATATCAAGCATGTGCTACCCCTGATACCCCTAGCACATACCCCCCCTTTTTTACCCTCATATTTGCATATATTTAAATGGGAAAAAATGTTATTTCTTAAAAAGTACACTATGTGAGAAGGTTTTTTTTATCACTTTAACAAATATTAAAATATCAAGCACGTGCTACCCTACTACTACTATCACATGCCCCTCCTCCTTTCTTTACCTTCATACTTGCATATGTTTAATGTTGTTATATGTTACATGATAAGTTGTTTGTTTAATGCTTGATATGTTTATGTTTCAGATAAATAGAAATAATTTTTCAGATAAATAGAAATAATTTGCATTTGCTTTAATTATAATATGAATTATCATAAATTATAAATGACATATAATTTGATTTTACTTCTGAATATAAACTATGACTACTAGAAGCAAGTCCTCAAATGCAGCCTTTGGATATCCTACGGAATTCCCAGCAACCATTCCTTCAAAAGCAGATGTTGTGAGACACTACCTTTTTGTGCGCCGTCGTGAAGAAGCTAAATCAAAAGGATCAGCAACTGCTAATGATTGTTACAGGGTTGTTGTAAAAGATATTGAAGACATTTGGATGAAATTTTCTTTTTCTACGATTAACACCAAAGGTATCTATTTTAAAGTCAGTCGACTAATAGAAGAAGCCTCAAAATTGAACAAGGTGCCGTTACATCGAAGAAATGAAAGTTTGCCTTAAAATAGCTCAGTATGATGAAATGTTTGATATATCTTCTTGTGAATGCTATGATAAGGGAATTGATGGGAAATCTTGCAGGTGTAAGGATAAAATACCAATGGCAGAATGGGAGTTTTTTGTCGGTCAAAAACAAAGAAAAACTCAGTTAGGACCAATTGATCGCATAGCTAGTTCAACAAAGAAGAGCTCTTTAGCAAGAGCCCAAGAAGCACAAAACCGTCAACTAAAAGCACAAGAAGAAATGACTGAAGCCACCAATGTTTTGCCATCGGAGTTTATAGAAGATACCGAAGAAGACGGATGTACCATAGATTCGGAGAGTCAGGATGTAGATTATGAGGCCGATTTAGAATTGACTGAGAATACTCAGAACAGGCACTCCTATAAAAACTTAGCATTAACAGCAGATCGTTATCGTGTAAGTTGTAGAGCTGCAGCTGCAATAGTCACTGCAGCTTTAAAAGATATTGGGATCCTTAACCACACCAACATGCTTGACAGAAAGAAATTAGAAATAGAAAGAAATCGTATGGGTGAAACAAATACTTTTAGGTTTAAATCCGGAAATCTGGAGATGGAGTGCCTTGGATTTGATGGAAAGAAAGAAAACACATTAACTAAAAGTGGAAAGATAAAAGAAGAACACTATGTTATTGTGAAAGAACCGGAAGCATCTATGTAGACCATGTCACACCAGATAATGGAACTGCTCGCTGCATAACAGAGGAGTTGATAACTATTATTACAGAATCGAACAGCACAGACACTATCAAAGCTTTACTGTGTGATGGTACTCCTGTAAATACAGGAAAAGTTGATGGAGCCATAAAACTGGTTGAAATTCATCTTAACAGACCAGTGCACTGGTTGGTGTGCCTCTTGCATTTGAATGAGCTGCCTTTTATGCACGTCTTCAAAGCCATTGATGGTAAAACAACAGGTCTAAATACTTTTGTGGATTCAATTGGGAATAAACTGAAAATAGATTTAACAAAATTGGAGGTAGTCAAATATGCTCGCGTAAAGGGGAACATTAAAGAAATTCCAGCAAATGTTGTGAAGGAGCTAAGCAGTGATCAAAGATATCTCTATGATATGTGTCTGGCAGTGCAAATTGGAGACACTTCTCAAGATCTGTCCGCTCGATCCCCAGGTACCCTTCACCATGCTCGCTGGCTAACTCTAGCCAACAGGATCCTTCGATTATATATCTGAACGCCAAATCCCGATAAAAACCTTCAAGATATAGTCAAGATTATTATGCAGTTCTATGCTCCAGGGTGGTTTTGGATAAAATCTCATCCTAATGCATATAACATTAGTTATATGGTGCATATAACTTTTGGCATTTAATATGCTTGCTTCGAAATTTAGATGAACAACATACAGGGTGTCCCGTAAGTCTGGACCCATAGGGATTTATAATATATTTTTTTATTATGTTGCAGGTAAACCATGTCACTGACTAGAGAGGAGAGAGTTCAAGTTATTTTGCTGGTCGGGACCCGCAGTCACCGGGAAGTGGCCGAAGAATTCAACAATATGCATCCAGACCGCGCACCAATCACACACAGATGTGTTGGCAAGTTGATAGCCAAATTTAAGGAAACTGGATCCGTAGCTGACAAGCCTCGCAGAGGACCTTCAAGGACTGTTACGGAAGACGAAACCAGTACCAATGTGTTGGCTAGCTTCGCTGTCAGTTCCAAGAAGTCACTTCGACGCATGTCCAGCGAAACTGGGATCTCCAAGAGCAGCATCCACCGCATCTTGAAACTTCATCACTGGCATCCATACAAACTGCAATTCCATCAGCGTTTAAGTGAAGATGATCCTGATAGGCGAGTTCAGTTTTGCGAATGGGCAGAAGAACAATGCGTGAGTGATGAGACGTTCCCATGAAAAATTCTGTTCTCTGATGAAGCGAACTTTTATGTTTCTGGGGAAGTCAACCGTCAGAACACTCGATACTGGTCACCAACAAATCCTCATTGGTTTGATCCTTCCAAGGAACAAGGTGCCCAACGCCTCATGGTTTGGTGTGGGATATGGAAAGACAGAATCGTTGGTCCCTTCTTCTTTGACGTGACGGTAACCGGTGACACGTACCTCAAGATGTTGCAGGAGGAAGCATTTCCAAGCATGTTGAACCCAGCAGGCGACTACCCGGAGTGGTTTCAGCAGGATGGCGCCCCTCCACATTACGCCACGACGGTTAGAAATTACCTTACCACACAGTTTCCAGAACACTGGATTGGACGACGAGGACATGTTGAGTTTCCACCAAGGAGCCCTGATCTTACTCCGCTGGATTTTTATTTGTGGGGCCACTTGAAAGCCAAAGTGTACGAGGTCAAAATGCAGAACATTTTCCACCTTAAAGCACGCATTGTGGAGGCGTGTCAAGAAATTTCTGCGACTGTGATTCAGAAAGTGCTGTCGCAGTGGAGATTGCGTCTTGAACTATGTGTGCGACACAACGGCGGACACTGAACAGATTATGAAATAAATTTTTGGACTATTTTGTAATTTTATTAATTTTGCCCTATGGGTCCAGACTTACGGGACACCCTGTAGATCATACATAGAACCAGTATTAAAGAATAACGCCTACTTTTCCCACCCAGAAAATATACTCATATCAATGGTAACTGACAAGAGACTAGAAATTAGGGAGCAAGCTATTCAGAAAATCAAAAACAGGATTTTCAGGTACCAGAAACTTTGGGTTGCCTCGAACCCTCAATTTCCAATCTACTGACTACACCGAGATGACCCATTGGCAAAAAGAGATCATTACTTCTCTACCGCTGCTAAACAATTTTAGCGACGACGAGCTACTACACTGTAGGGTGTGTCAGTCAGTGATGTAGGTGACGAGATCGGTCTCGGTCTCGAGACCGATCTCAAGACCCAATTTGCAGATCTCGATCTCGATCTCGGTCTCCGCTATTTAGATCTCGGTCTCGATCTCGGTCTCGACAGACGCGGTCTCGGTTTTTCTCCCCGAGACCTTTCGAGACCTCGAGACCGTAATGAAAAATACATGTTATTGGCATACTCATGATGGTGGCTTAGTTGAACAGACACAATTCAGAATGTTTATGAAAGTTTGTAAAAGTAAGGGACTCTAGGTATTCACTAATCAGTCACCCGGGTCTGGATTTTTTAGGTTAGCGCTACAAAAAAAATTGCCCTCCCCCGTCAGATTAATTTTATTGAAAATGGAAACACTAAATAGAGAATTATATATATTATATATATAAGTATATATTATAAGGCCACTTAGTGTTGCCAAACGGCGTGTCAACCTCTGTGGCGTGATAAAAACGATTATCCTCCCATCCAATATGTATTTGAAAAAATAAAATGCTTCACATAAAAATAATGCAAGAAATACAGCATAAGGAAAACAGTACCGACAAATTCAATAAAGCATAGAATAACTCGACAACCCTTCACATCACATATTTACAACGTACCGATTCGTAGAACAAATCGCAATTGCCAATTGTAAATGTTAAAAAATGACGTCATCAATGTTATACTTAACATACTTAATATACTTAACATAGTCTAATTTCCATAGTAGTGTAAAACAAATTGAAAGGACATGAGCTTGGTCTCGATCTCGATCTCGGTCTCGAATTTTAAGGGTCTCGATCTCGGAAGGTAGATCTCGATCTCGAACCTTTGATCTCGGTCTCGATCTTGGTCTCACAGGATCAGGTCTCGGTCTCGGTCTCAGTCTCGGACTTGGTGGTCTCGACTACATCACTGGTGTCAGTTTTAGTAAAGTCAACAATTCAAAAAACTACTAGTGACCAAATGATGCATTTTTATGTGCTAAATCGAAATATGACTTTAAAATCCAGATTTGACCACTCATAGCTACTTATATTTGAAGTTGAAGTTTACGAAAAATCAGCAATTTTGGCAAGTTTTTTTTATTGTATATAACTACATTTTACATACATTACATACAATTAAAGCCATTTTGATTGTATCTCAATATTAAAACTTAGAAATATAGATAGGTTTCTTGAACTTTGCCAAGGATGCCATGTCTGCCTTGCTCTTGTTCCTGGACATGAGCTCCCTACTGGCCACCTGGCCACTGATGTACGCCTCCCTCCTCTCCTGCGAGTAAACATGTTGTGCTGCTTTAGTTGTCATCCTTACACACCTCTCTACTGACTGTGTGTGAGGGCCATGCAGGAACTTCGATTGGTCTATCCAGAAACTCCTTGATTGCAGCAGTGGTGACGGAGCAGATCAGAGGAGACTCAGTCACGCCAGAGTTCCAGTCAATAAGCTCCGAGAGTTTGGTGGCATCTGGGTTGATGTCAGGAGTGTTCCTGGGTCTGACACTGCAGTCTCCTACCTGTGTGTCCTCATCTCCTTCACCTCTGATTTCTAGTAATTTAGGGTGTGTCAATTTTAGTAAAGTCAACAATTCACAAACTACTAATGCTCAAATGATGTCATATTTTCTAGCAAACTTAGAAATATCTTTAGTGTTTAAAAAAGCCATTTCACAAATGCTGGAGTTTTGATTGTGAATGCATGAGTGGAGGAGGCAGGGAGGAGAGAGGAGGACGAAGACTTCATACCAGACTGAGTCTGGTATGAAGTCTTCGTCCTCCTTCGTCCTGGTCAAATATAAGTAGGTAAATGGCTTTTTTAAACAACACTAAAGATATTTCTAAGTTTGCTAGATATTATGACATCATTTGAGCATTATTAGTTTTTGAATTGTTGACTTTACTAAAATTGACACACCCTAAATTACTGGAAATCAAAGGTGAAGGAGATGAGGACACACAGGTAGGAGACTGCAGTGTCAGACCCAGGAACACTCCTGACATCAACCCAGATGCCACCAAACTCTCGGAGCTTATTGACTAGAACTCTGGCGTGACTGACCCTCCTCTGACCTGCTCCCTCACCACTGCTGCAATCAAGGAGTTTCTGGATAGACCAGTGGAAGTTCCTGCATGGCCCTCACACATTCACAGTCAGTAGAGAGGTGTGTAAGGATGACAACTGAAGCAGCACAACATGTTTACTCACAAGAGAGGAGGGAGGCGTACATCAGTGGCCAGGTGGCCAGTAGGGAGCTCATGTCCAAGAACGAGAGCAAGGCAGACATGGCATCCTTGGCAAAGTTCAAGAAACATATCTATATTTCTAAGTTTTAATAATGAAATACAATCAAAATGTCTTTAATTTTATGTATGTAAAATGTAGTTATATATGGCATCCTTGGCAAAGATTAAGAAACCTATCCATATTCTAAGTTTTAATATTGAAGTACAATCAAAATGTCTTTAATTGTATGCATGTAAAATGTAGTTATATATGGCATCCTTGGCAAAGATTAAGAAACCTATCTATATTTCTAAGTTTTGATATTGAAATACAATCAAAATGTCTTTAATTGTATGTAATGTATGTAAAATGTAGTTATATACAATAAAAAAAATACTTGCAAAAATTGCTGATTTTTCGTAAACTTCAACTTCAAATATAAGTAGCTATGAGTGGTCAAATCTGGATTTTGTAGCCATATTTCGACTTAGCACATAAAAATACATCATTTGGTCACTAGTAGTTTTTTCAATTGTTGACTTTACTAAAAATTGACACACCCTACTACTACAGGCTTGATGTAAGTCACTGGAGATAGCTTCTTTTCCATGCCACAGTCACAGTGTGGAAAGGGCAGTGAACCTAGTAACAAAGGCATGTCAGGAAAGAATAGGATATGACAACCGTCAAAAGTTTATCTTAAACTTATTAGAATCAAGGCGAAAACTGCCCAAGTTTGTATGGAAGGCCCAATGGAATGAGTAAGAAACATATGAAATAAAATTTCTTAATGATATTGAAAATTTCTTCCCTTTTGATATGATAAGGAACAATGAAAAAGTTAATTGAATTTTAGCACATTTATTATGCCTCTAATTTTTTCTTCTGAATATATTGTTGTAATTAATTAATTTTCCTAATACTGTACATTATTAAATAAAATATTATACGTTAATAAAGATTTATGTCATCAAAAAACCTGGCTGTAAAGTCTCGTATAAATGGAATATTCTTCATTATAGGTCAAAAAGTGTAAAATTGTGCCAGGGGTAGGAGGCTTTAAACAGCGAAAATAATTTACGGTGGAGAACGTTGATATTTATCCGCTTACATTTAACTACATGGGTAAATTTTTTTTGAGACCTCCGTAGAGAGTAGCTCCCAGAAACCTAGCTCTGAAGTTCTTCCGTGGCCCTAGTTCCAGTTCTGCTCCGGGGCTCCGCATCAAATTTAAGAAAATTACTCGACTCTGATCTAAATCTGAGTTTCGGAGTCTTCTTCTAGCTCCCAAGCCGGAGTACAACCAGCCCTTAACTGTGTATACAGTATGTACGTACATACAGACCTCCGCATTCATGGTTCCCTAAATTAAAAACAAGCTTTCTCTATGTAATATATTTTGTGGATTTATTTGAATCCAATTTAAAAATTCAGCGAAGTGTTAATCTCGTTTGTAAGCTCTTCAAAGATAAATATAGAGTTTTACATTCTTACACTTAAATTATTATCCGCGTCAGTCCTAAACATTCGATATTTATTTTTATTCTGTGAAAAAGGAGGAAAAAAGGTGAACACGAAAGTGGTTTTAAGATTAAAATCATCTAAAATGAATTAGCAATTTTCTGCAGTCAGGTTGATTGGCAGGTATGCGAGAGAGGAGGATTGACGGCAAGTCTTACAACTACAGGATATATAGATATATATATTATATATATATATATATATCCATTCAAAGAAGGAAATGAGAGTGCATGTATCTGATTTCCATTAAATATAATTCACTGAAAAATCAGAAATAGCTTTTTTCTACTAAATTTTATGGAATTTTCCCCGAAATAAAAATTTTCTGGTCTGAGGCCAAAAAATTTGTTCAAGATGCATTTACCCATAATGCAAAGTTTTAATCACTTTTATGTTAAGAAATAACTTAGATTTAGTCTATTTTTAGCAATTTTAAATGAAATTTATGTTAACCCAAAAACTATTAACTGCTTTAGTAAATACTTTAGTTTTAGTGATGTCATTTTAATTGCTACAAAGTTTGCTGAAGTTTGCTCTTACACAGCAACTACTATTTTACAAAAATCTAAAGTGCTTTGGTCACGGGCACTTTAATCCCGAAAAGGGGGAGGTATTTCACTGAAACGGAGTTTTAACAGTGTTATTTATTCGTAGTTTTGGGGGGGGTACATGTAACATTCGTACTAAAATTTTAGCATCTGTTGCAAATTACATTAGTGTTGAGTAATATTTATTAAGTTGTAAATAAGTTAATAATATGAATGTAATAAAATATACTGGCATCGGTATACAGGGTGTAACAAAAGTCCGTTCTCATATGGAAATAAGATATAACAGAATTGATCGTGATGAGTTTGTATGTATTACGTGGCAACACTGTTAGGCTATATGAAATGCAATTTGAGCATTAATTAATTGGTAAGTCGATTGTATTGTTTGTAATGTATAGATAAAACTATTTTCTCGTTCAATTCTGTTATACCTTATTTCCCTACGAGAACGCACTTTTGTTACACCCTGTATAACATGTGTAGTGACGTGATAATTAAACTTACACCTTCGTAGCGTGACACTTAATCAAGAATAAAGGATTAACATATTGAAGACTTGCTAATGATCAAGAAGGAATTCGTAATTAAACGTGTTGTGGTAATTACGTAACATTTCAAAGACACGCAAAATCCACAATTGTTACAACACAAACTCGGTTATGATTATATACATGTCGCTAGCACCTTTAGCTGAGTGAGTAACACCGTTTCCGAATAAGCAAAGTGAAAACACCGTGATCGGGGATTTGACTTCCGGCTGTGCTAATTAATAATAATCCAGGAATTATCTCAGCGGGCCGCATTAGTCTGGCCTGAGCGCTGTGCCATTTTATGTCTCTCCTAACTGATTAATTATAATTATAGAATATAGGTCAGATAAAATAATTTTACGTTCTTAGGTGATGTAATAGTATTATTTCTATATTATTTCTCATTTTTATATTTTCTTTTCGTAAATATAAAATTTGTATAGACAGTATTTATAGGATATTTTCGTTCTCATTAACTTTACTTAACCACGATTGATTTGGTCCTATCAAATTTCATTACCTCTTCTTCAGCAAATCGTAACTGTTCTTTTATGTCCTGTTCCCTCTCTAAGCTATCCTGGAGATCCCTTAAAACTTGGTCAATGTTGTCTTGGCTTCCTTGACGTCCCAACACTTGCGATCTCTGTCCATTAAGAGTACAATTAACATAAGTAATGGGATTAAATATCATTATAGAGTTACTTATAATACCAGAAATATACTATTAAATTTTAATGACTTAAATTCATCACTTATGTACAATCATTTCGAAATATCCTATACTCCAATTCTAGGGGAGGGGGGGGGGGGGGGGTCATTGACAACTATCGGTATGAAATATGAAGTTTCAGGGCACGGATTTTTTTACCCCACTGTACGTAGGTGTATTTTACGACATTTTACTATATTTAAAAAATAAACTGTTCTTTTCCTTGTATCTGATATACTGTATCGCATTTTAACAGTTAAACAGATACACAAAGCAATAATTACTGAACTATAGAAATGTTCTGACATAATATACATATATATACTTTAGTTAACCTTTGGTTAGCTTCCGCCCGAATTGTTCATTCTGACGAAGGTCACGCTTTTAACTCCATCTTAGACCTACAGTTTAACATGGAATCCGAACCACGCCCCACCAACAGCCCAGCGTCTTAACCACTAGGCCACTCAGGGTACCCATTTAGCTACCAACCACTTTCTTTATTGTGTAGAAGGATGAACAGCTGGGTTTTGCTGCGCGCCGGCTGCCGTCAGCGGGTCTCGAACCCGGGGCCGATAGATTCGTAGTCAGCGACACTACACCACCGAGGCGCATATATATATATATATATATATATATATAAAATCTAAACGCAATTAAGGTTTTTCAGGGTTTTTAATGCCCTTCATATCATCTAACCAGTGTTTGTAGCTCAATGGGTAATACCTTTTCCCTATAAGCAAAGTGATGGCACTGAGGTCTGGGGTTCGACTCTCGATAGTGTTGGTAATAATAATCAGGGAGCTAAAGCAATGAGAAACATTATTTGGCCTGAGCACTGTGTCAGTTTTTGGCTCTCTCACTGATTATTATTCATATCATCTAAGATCATATGACAGAGGGGACGTACAGCTTTTTGTGGAATCTGAGTTCCTAACCCGCCAAGGTAGATCCAAGGAACACCTTAATCTCTGAAATCCGCCCAAGACTCGAACCCAACACCTTCAAACAACCCGCAACTGAGCCACTAGCCTACCCTAATAGATTAAATGCACGAAAACGAGTTGAAGTAATAAAAAAATACAAATACTGCAATATTTTGAAATGTAATATTTTTACAATCAATATAAATAACATCAGATGATACTAACTATAATATTATTTTTTTTTAAATTAATATTATCTTAAAATTACATAAAAATTCAATAAGAAAACGATACGAAATAAAAATTTGGGAAAATAATTTTTTGATTTAAAAGAAACTTACGCTAACTTTGGTCCCTGGTTTCACCGGAACTTCCTGGACTTTTTCTCTTAACTTTTTCCTGTCTATTTCCGCAATCTCGAGTTGGTCTTTCATTTTTTCCATTTCTTCATGCATTTTCATAGATACCTTCAAATAAAAACAAAACCATTATTAACGTTAGTAAAATGCACAAATGTTAATTTCTTTTATCTCTCTCTCTCTCTCTCTCTCTCTCCTCTCTCTCTCTCTCTCTCTATATATATATATATATATATATATATATATATATACTGTATATATATATATATATATATTCAAGTAATTGCTTTACACTTAAAGGAACAAGTTATATTAACGTTATCAAAAAACACAAAGAGGTACTCTCCATTTAAAAGACGTTATATTAACGTTATGAAAGTAACTACAAAGTTATTGTGCAGTTAAAAAAAACTCGTATTGAAACCAGGGTTGGCAAAAACCCAGCAAAAAAAAAAAAAAAAAAACAGCAAAAAAAAAAAAAAAACAGCAAAACCTAACTGGTTTTTTGCTGGGTAGTTGGGTTTTTGGGTTTTTGCTGGGTTTTTGCCAACCCTGATTGAAACTCATATTTGCAATAGAAGTATTGAGTCTCGTATGTGTCGTATATTTTATTTTTTTTACGCAGGAAGGAGGGGGCCAAGGGCAAATGCCCGCAAAAAGAAGAAAGCCAAAATCAAGGTCCGGGGTTTTCGAGGTGCCTAGACACTCTACGTTTGAAAGATGGGAGGTCATGGACAGGAGGAAAGATGGATTGAGGAAGATTGTTCCAGAGTTGACCGGTTGAGTAGATGAAAGACTGAGAATACAGATTAACCCTCGCATTAGATAGTTCGACAGAAAAGGAATGAGACACAGGGTGTCCATAAAATCCAAAATCATAGTCTTCCTCTGTGTTTCTTGTGGGGGGGGGGGGGTTGATGCTGTATTCGTGATTCGAGTGACATATTTGAAGATACCTCTTTCGCAAGAGCAAGTTCCTTTTCCATCGTGTTAATTCTTTCCGCTCTTCCGATGTCATCTTCACCGACCTGCAATTCCCGTAGCTTTTCTTCAAACTCTCCTTTATCTCTTTCAAGCTGTGAAATGGAAAAAAATGGTAAAAGTGGAAAAGTAGAAAAGTGGAAAAAATGGATAAATGGAAAAAATGGAAAATGGAAAAAATGGAATGAATTTTATTATTGAAGTTAGGGAGTATTTTCACCTGTTTGTATATTTTCCATTGTTACTATTCCGATGCCATTATTTGTATATGAGAAGATAATAAGATATATAGTATATATAATATATATATATATATTATATATATATATATATATATATATTATTATATATATATATTTTCAACTGCAAAGAACACGCAGTATAATAACGTAAAGAACGACGCTTGTAAGGAGAACATTCCGCGCAAGATGAGAAGAGAGAACGAACAAATGAAAAAATGAGGTAACCACCCGGGAATCGAACCCGGGATCTTCCGATTGCCGGTCAGATATGATAACCATTACACCACGGTTATCATATCTGACCGGCAATCGGAAGATCCCGGGTTCGATTCCCGGGTGGTTACCTCATTTTTTCATTTCTTCGTTCTCTCTTCTCATCTTGCGCGGAATGTTCTCCTATACAAGCGTCGTTCTTTACGTTATATATAAATATATATATATAATTATATATATATATATATACACGTAATATATATATATATATATATATATATATATACATATATATATATATATATATACTGCAATAATGCAGAAATAGCAGGAAGAAAACTTTTCTGTTATATGCAGGAAATATATTACAAAATTGAGATTTTATATCAGATTACATTTTTCTTTTTATGTAAAAAAGAGGGGGCTAAGAGCATCGCCCGCAAAGGTGACCCCCTCCACAAAAGACGGAGAGATCCAAAAACAAGGTCTCCAAGGCTCAATTATACCATTTTTCTTTTTTTTTTAATATAAATTTTGAAAAAGTTGTGTAGTGCGTAAGATGCATGTACAGTATATGTAATGAGGAATAGATGGAGAAGTGTGTGTTTGAGAGCATGCTGGGCTGCTCAGGGTAGATGAGACACGGAAAAAGATCAGCTAAGGAGGACAGTGACAGGAGAAACGGGAGTTCCAGCACTCCCTGTCTCCTGCGTAACATCCACCCCGGTGTACTTCCATGGTCGATTGGTGTCTACAATCTCCTCCTATAAACATGTTTTGGATCACTTTAACATATTGCTTCCCAGGAACCTCTCTTTCATATATTGCTTCCCAGTGTATATCACTTTAACATCTTGCTTCACAGTGTTAATCACTTTAACATATTGCTTCCCAATATGTTAGATTTTTACGCTGATTTAAAAAATGTAAGCCTTTTTTTGGAGAAATTATTATTTTAAAAGTTACACGGTGTTCTAGTTTACGTATATATATATATATATATATGATGAATAAAACCACGAAGGAAAAAAGAAACACAAAGGGGTGCTCAAGCGCTTTCGTCTAATGACATCCTCAGGAACACTGGAGTGAAAGGACAGATCAAGGCAATATATAGGTTACAAAAATAAACTACATACATACATATTCACATATATATACATATATATATATATATATATATATATATATACATATATACATATATATAGTAAGCATAAAAAAAAATTGTGGGAGGAGCCAACATTTATATGGTCACAGAAGAATAAAGAAATAAAAATAAATATATATATAAATTGAGAAAAAATTAATTACAAAATAGTGCCTTAGTGATATATATGTCACAGCCTAAATAATCATAAAGAAATAAACAGGCAAATAAAAAAACCCATAAATATACATACATACATTATATATATATATATAATAAAGACACTTTTAGCACTTTGGCCGACCTTCAATATAAATTCAAATGGCTTTTTTATGGAACAGGTCACAAAAGAATAAAGAAATAAAAATAAATATAAATATTGTAAGTGGAGTCTACCAATTCAAGCTCAAGAGGGAAGTTTTACAATCGATTTAATAGATGCTGCCAAATTGATATATATAAAAAAATAAAGAAATAAACCAAAAAAAAAAAAAAAAAAAATTAATTATTACAAAAATAAAAAATAATAATAATAAATTGAAAGATAAATTTTAAGAGAGGCACACCAATTTATAAGGGAACAATTACCACATATGCATATTATAGTCACAAACGAATAAAAAAGTACAAGTAAATATAAATTGGAAAACAAAATGATGCCTAGATGATATATAAAGAACAATAAAATATATATACAACATATATACGGTATATATACGAAATATAAACGCAATATATACAGAATATATATATTATATATATATATATATGCATAAGGGAAAAAAATTACCAAATTTGTTTTATAATTATTGTCTGAGAAAACGGTAGGTCGCAAAAGAATAAAGAAATAAAAATAAATATAAATTGAAAAAATTACAAATAATACACGTACACATGTATACCCACATAACCAAATATATATATACATATACACACATATATACAACACAACACACACACACACACATATATATATATATATATATATACAAGCTTGACCTTCACGAAATGAGAAATCATCCCGCAGAACCTTTGTGAGGTTGTAAGGTAAGGTAAGGTACATACACATATACATATATATATATATAATATTATATAATATATTATAATATATATTTAACTGCATACATACATACATACATACATATACACACATATACATACAAACACATTTAACTGCAATGACCACACACATACTCACATACACATACATACATACACATACACGCATACAGCAAAAAATTGAAAAATAAAATTGTAAGGGAAACAACAGACAAAAACAAATTTTTTACCAAAGATTTAACAACCTGCCCTTTTTGTTTAAATCCATTCTGAAGGAATTCAGAGCAACGGGATCAAGTTGAAACAGACCTTTACTCATGTTAAGGTTATTTGTAAGTTGAATTATAGCCGACTCAAGAATATTTCTATTAACAATGTTGCTAGAGTGAAACAAAACAGAAACATTATTCCAATCAATACAATGTTTTGTCCCCCATTCTTGGAACTGTCTCTGATTCACACGTAAAAAATTCCATGGATCTCACTGAAAAATTGAATAATGTTCGCATTAATACCAACGATAGATTGATCAGTTTCGACGTTTGTTCATTGTTCACAAAAGTGCCGATTGATGATATGCTTGACTTTCTCGCCAGAGAATTACATAATTATGATTTACCATTACCTGCACACACTGTTTTGGAGCTTATTAAGCTTTGTATCAAGGATTGTAAATTCACTTTCAATGGCGAGCATTATCAACAAGTTTTTGGGATGGCCATGGGCAACCCTTTGTCGCCCCTTCTCTCCAATATTTATATGGAGTTTTTTGAAATTACTTACATTCCGAGAATCCTGGGGGTTGGCATCCCTTGGTTGCGGTACGTCGACGATATTTTGTGTATCTGGCCCATGAATCGTGACCTGGATGACTTCCTCCTTCAGTTAAATGACCAAGTCCCCTCCATTAAATTTACTTTAGAAGTGGAACAAGACAACTCAATCCCGTTTTTGGATGTGCGTGTTCATAGGGATAGCCGGGTTTTAAGTTTAGCATCTATCGGAAAAAAACAAACAATTTGTCCTACGTACACTTTTACTCTGGACATGACACCCCTATTAAAAAGGCTATATTTCCTCAATGTTTCTCCGCGCTCTTAGGATCGCCAGTCCGGAATACATCGATGCCGAATTGGAAAATATCAACGGTATTGGAAGTGAGTTGTGTTACCCATCTGCGTTCATGGAATCTTGTCTTAATAAGGCTAAACGAACCTTCTATCGTGTGAATAATAACACTCGCACCTTGTCAAAGAATATTTTAGTACTTCCATTTTTCCCGGGCTTCTTAGGCATTGCTAATGTACTTAAACTTTTGGATATCAGTGTAGTTTTTTCATATAACAATATTGTGAAAAACATCATAGTAAAAAATAGCCCTACCAATAATTTAGGCATTATCTATAAAATTGGGTGTAAGCAATGTGATTCCTTTTACATAGGTCAGACGGGAAAGGATTTGCAAACGCGTGTAAAACAGCATCAATATTCCGTTAGAACGGGACAGTTGTCCAGTGCCCTTTTTGTCCATTTGTCAGAGTTATCCCATTGTATTGATTGGAATAAGTTTCTGTTTTGTTTCACTCTAGCAACATTGTTAATAGAAATATTCTTGAGTCGGCTATAATTCAACTTACAAATAACCTTAACATGAGTAAAGGTCTGTTTCAACTTGATCCCGTTGCTCTGAATTCCTTCAGAATGGATTTAAAAAAAAGGGCAGGTTGTTAAATCTTTGGTAAAAAATTTGTTTTGTCTGTTGTTTCCCTTACAATTTTATTTTTCAATTTTTTGCTGTATGCGTGTATGTGTATGTATGTATGTGTATGTGAGTATGTGTGTGGTCATTGCAGTTAAATGTGTTTGTATGTATATGTGTGTATATGTATGTATGTATGTGTGTATATGTATGTATGTATGTATGTATGCAGTTAAATATATATATATATATATATATATATAATATATATGTATATGTGTATGTACCTTACCTTACCTTACAACCTCACAAAGGTTCTGCGGGATGATTTCTCATTTCGTGAAGGTCAAGCTTGTATATATATATATATATATATATGTGTGTGTGTGTGTGTGTGTGTTTGTATATATGTGTGTATATGTATATATATTTGGTTATGTGGGTATACATGTGTACGTGTATTATTTGTAATTTTTTCAATTTATATTTATTTTTATTTCTTTATTCTTTTGCGACCTACCGTTTTCTCAGACAATAATTATAAAAACAAATTTGGTAATTTTTTTCCCTTATGCATATATATATATATATATATATATTCTGTATATATTGCGTTTAATTTCGTATATATACCGTATATATGTTGTATATATATTTTATTGTTCTTTATATATCATCTAGGCATCATTTTGTTTTCCAATTTATATTTACTTGTACTTTTTATTCGTTTGTGACTATAATATGCATATGTGGTAATTGTTCCCTTATAAATTGGTGTGCCTCTCTTAAAATTTATCTTTCAATTTATTATTATTATTTTTTATTTTTTAATAATTAATTTTTTTTTTTTTTTTTTTTTTGGTTTATTTCTTTATTTTTTTGACATATATATCAATTTGGCAGCATCTATTAAATCGATTGTAAAACTTCCCTCTTGAGCTTGAATTGGTAGACTCCACTTACAATATTTATATTTATTTTTATTTCTTTATTCTTTTGTGACCTGTTCCATAAAAAGCCATTTGAATTTATATTGAAGGTCGGCCAAAGTGCTAAAAGTGTCTTTATATATATATATATATATATAGTATTATATATATATATATATATATGTATGTATGTATATTTATGGGTTTTTTTTATTTGCCTGTTTATTTCTTTATGATTATTTAGGCTGTGACATATATATCACTAAGGCACTATTTTGTAATTAATTTTTTCTCAATTTATATATATATTATTTTTATTTCTTTATTCTTCTGTGACCATATAAATGTTGGCTCCTCCCACAATTTTTTTTCTATGCTTACTATATATATGTATATATGTATATATATATATATATATATATATATATGTATATATATGTGAATATGTATGTATGTATGTTTATTTTTGAACCTATATATTGCCTTGATCTGTCCTTTCACTCCAGTGTTCCTGAGGATGTCATTAGACGAAAGCGCTTGAGCACCCCTTTGTGTTTCTTTTTTCCTTCGTGGTTTTATTCATCATAAATACTTTTCACGTGTCACTTTCGTGAAATAATTTTTCATATATATATATATATATATATATTTGCTACCCGCACGAAGGGTAGAAAAAATAAATGAATGCCCGGTTAGGTTCATTGAATGCTCGGTTAGGTCAACTGTACGCCCTTGACGATTGGTTAGGTTTAGTCGTGATATTTTCGTTAAAACTAACGAAAATATCACGACTAAACCTAACCAGTCGTCAAGGACGTATAGTTGACCAACCTCTTTCTAACCAACCAACCTTTCTCTTTTTAACATATTGCTTCCCAGTGTTAGTCACTTTAACATATTGCTTCCCAGGATGGATCACTTTAATATATTGCTTCCCGAATGCTTTGGGAAGCAATATGTTAAAGTGATCCCATGTTTCTGATGTGTGATATACAGTATATTATTTGTATATGAGAAAATACATATGTGTGTGTGTGTGTGTGTGTGTGTGTGTGTTCAACCAAACAACATAATATTAGACGAAGGTCAAATTCATTAACTGCATTTATCTTTATGTATATATTTAACGTTGTGTATTTATACATTTATTTGACTCCATTCTCTCAGAAGCTATCGACGTGGAAGGTCCCTGAGAACGTTACCATATCTGCAGTATATATATAGCGTGCATAGTAAAGTTCGAAGGGACCTTTCACGTTCATACCTTGTGAGAGATTCAAGCTGATTAAATTACTTCACAATCTTCAAAGTTGTATATACAGAATACAAGATTAATGGAAGAATTCATTAAAGAATTTATCTTAGGAAACCTTATGATGGTTTCGAACAACGGTTTAGGATATATATATATATCATATATAGTGCCAAGAAGTTTCTTCTTGTTCTGGCATTCCAAAGACTTTACCTTCAACTTACCGCCTTAAATACCTTTGGTAACCTTTGGTTTACTTCGGTCCGAATTATTATTCATTCTGACGAAGGTCAAGCTTTTCACTCCACCTTAGACCTACAGTTTAACGTCGAATCCGAACCACGCCCCATCAGCACCCCAGCGTCTGGGCCACCCAGGGTACACATTTATCTACCAACCACTTTCTTTATTGTGTGGAAGGATGAACAGCTGGGTTTTGCGGCGCGCCGGCTGCCGTCACCGATGGATTCGTAGTCAGCGATGATAACCCCTACACCAGGGGTGGGGAACCTGCGGCCTTTTGGGGTACTAGTTGCGGCCTTCTGCCTACTCAAATCAAAACGCGCTTGAGATCTCAGATGACGAATATTCACCTGGAGGACCAACTAAAACTACGGTCAACGATATTGGAACCAAATGTACGACTCCTGTCCCGCAATAAGCAGTCACAAAAAAGTCATTAAATGGTTTATCACTTTTTCACTTAATATTAACATCATTTCACTTAATATCATTTTTCACTTAATATTAGTTCTATTGTCAATTATTCCCCCCCACCCCCAAATAAATGCACTTGCTGAATTTTTTATTTATTATAAAAACCCTCACGTATTATCAAGTTTGATTTAAAATTAGTAAATATGTAGATTGTAGACTAAAATATGACATTTTGTTGTACTGTATATGTTAAATACTCAGCATGCGGCCTAATAGGGTCTTGGTTAAATGAAATGCGGCCTTCCAATGAAAATAGGTTCCCCACCCCTGCCCTACACCATCGAGGCGCATATACTGTATATATAAGGTGGTAAGTTGAAGGTAAAGTCTTTGGAATGCCAGAACAAGAAGAAACTTCTTGGCAGTTGCAATAGTAATTGGAAATGTTTAAAGGTTCATACATTAGTAAACCTTTGAAAGATGTTGTTATATTAATCCTTATTTGGCATGGAAAAGTGGAGAAATCCTAATCGCTGAACTGTTTCAAATGACTAACATAAAATAATAATAATAATAATAATAATAATAATAATAATAATAATAATAATGTACATAGATATAAATAAAGATAATTTATTGGTTTTGGGTGTTTATCCGACAATGAAATAAGATTTTGTTTATATAGTAATACTATTCAAATATTTCGGTCACGACACTAAAATCCAGTTATTTTATTAAAGTTATGGTCTCTCTTTAAGCATTTATAACGTTTACCTTAAAGAAAATGTCCCGAATATATCGAAAAAATTTGTATATATTATTTGTTTTTCCTTGGTTCCTTCCCTTAACCATGTAAGTGATTTTTATAGGCCCACAACATCAAATTGTATTCAATATACAGATGATACAACACTCACTTCTACACAATACGATACTAACTCTCTAATAAATGAAAGGAACAGGCAATTAGAACGTGTCTGTAGATGGATGTGTACAAACAAGCTTTAATTGCACTCAACAAAATCATCGTATACGATTGTAACCAAAAAACTACGATCACGCGCACTCCATTAATAAGTGGAAACACTTCTCTTGCAAAAAGTGAATGAAGTTAAAGTGTAGGGCATCAAGTTAGATAGCAAATTAAGTTTCAAAAGTCACATACAACATATGAAATTGAACGTATCAAGATTTCTCTACATAATATTCAAACTCTAAACAAACAATACCCAAAATGCTCTTCTTACACGATATTACTCATTTATTCATCCACACTTACAGTACGGCATTACAACATGGGGTAATGCAAAGAATTATATAAAATTATCCACTAGAAGTAATCCATAAAAACTGCTTACAAACTCTCACAAACAATGATAACAGACAATCTCATGCCTCTTTAATGTTCAGAGATTTGAATATCCTAAAACTGAATAACTCTTATAAGCTAACTCTCGGTATAATCATCATCAGCAATAGATACAAAGTTGCTAACAATAGAAACTATACTTCGCCCATTCACAGTGCGATTACCTAGCGTCAGATCACTCCTAATGATAGTCAAAGACTTTCCAGTTATTTCATACACGAACCAAATTATCCACTGCAAATTGAAGGAATTGCTCTCTCTCTCTCTCTCTCTCTCTCTCTCTCTCTCTCTCTCTCTCTCTCTCTCTCTCTCTCTCTCTCTCTCTCACACAAAGGAACAGATATATGGAACTCTATATATACTTGTATATTAGACAGTCACTATTATCAATTTCGTTTCGAAAGTCACTGAAGCAACATGTTATTAATTCCTATTAATATGCAGTATCCCAGTTATATATATATATATGTATATATACACACACATATACACACTGTATATATAACTTGCAAAATGTTAATAAAGAAAAATGCAATCCTTTTTCAAGAAAATTACGTAGCCCTTTAATAAATATATAATTCATATTTTAAAAGTTTCCATATTATTTCACCAAATATATAATGTGCCAAACATTTATCTTTATTTCTATTATTTTAAAATTATCTCATTTTTAATGCGTAACAATAGAAAATCATTTATTGTTTACCACTTTTGTTTTTCTATATTATTTCGGACATTATCTCAATTTTCATTTGTAATGACCGAAAATTAATCAAATGCAGTTTTGTTTTATTTTTCATTATTTCTATTTATTTTCAGATTTTCTATTGTAAAAATTGAAATGCGTCCCAAAGATATTGTTTGAAAAACTCTCTTGTTTCTCAATGGCATATTCAAGTACGAATATAAACGTAAATCTAAATAGATGTGGTGTCTCGCTCGAATTGTTTAATATTGTTTACCTTATATCAGTGGTTCTTAACCCCAGGTCGCGACCTAAAATTGGGTCGCCAAACCATTTTGATTGGGTCATTAAATTGTCATTTATCATTTATTTATGTTATCCCTAATCATTTTACCATTAATTATTTCATTTGTTATCTATTACGAGTGAACTGTTTAAAGGCATAGGTTGGCGTGTTAGCCCAGCGACCAGAATTTGGGTCGCAGCTTAAAAAGGTTAAGAACCACTGCTTTATATAATGTATTTTTTCTAAAA
Organism: Bathynomus jamesi; assembly: GCA_023014485.1. Classification (NCBI taxonomy): domain Eukaryota; kingdom Metazoa; phylum Arthropoda; class Malacostraca; order Isopoda; family Cirolanidae; genus Bathynomus; species Bathynomus jamesi. Next base: position 427,540 of record JAJOZX010000636.1, on the reverse strand, counting down.
AAAGACTGTTTATCGTTTCGTGTTATCTTCCTCGCGTGATTAAAATAAAAGCGAAATAATTACCTGGTCCGATCTTCGTTCAGCTTTTTTTAACTTGAATTGCAGAACGCGGCAATCTTTCGCTCTTTGCTCGAGTTCCCTCTTCAAATCTCTGTATTCATCGGCCTGCTCTTCCCGGAAGTTGTCCTGCATCTCTTCTATTTCGTCTTCGAGCGTCCTTACTTCCTTTTTGTAATCCTCATTTTCGTCCATTAACTCTTCACAGAGCTGTTCAGCCGCTGTGAGCTTCGATCTTAAGTCCTGTAGGACGAAACAACTGTTGAAAATGGAAGCCGGGTTTGGGACCGCAAACGCGAGTGGACGGAGAAAAATCTATAGTTAAAATAACTAAATATTTGCACACTCTACCAAATAGTTAATCCAACAATATTGTAGATCTAATGCAATTGTTTTATGGTTGTTCCATGACTATTGTTTGGATAAAAACTTGTGTGCAAATAGTTATCACCATTTTTGAGTTGTTTTATCCAAGAATTTTTTTCTATGATGGGCTAATATATATATATATATATCGCTCTCTCTCTCTCTCTCTCTCTCTCTCTCTCTCTCTCTCTCTCTCTCTCTCTCTCTCTCATTTTATATATATGTTAATTATTTAATATACTATATATATATTATATATATATATATATATTATATATATATATATATAGTTAACCACTATATAGATAGGGATTTTATTCAACCAATGTACCAAACGACTATCGTTCATTTTCTTTATAACAACTAATAAATGTAGAAAAAAATTAATTCCAACGCTTCACCTTATCTATCCAATATATATACACCAAGCTACAATGCTTGCATTTACACGAATAAATGCACCCTATAATAAAATATCCGTTATATTTTATGAAACAAGATATGATAATATTTCTAATACTATCCGAAAACTAAGGTTCATTTTTCAATATACGATAAAAAGATGTTCATAAAAACTTAGTTATAAAGATATTTACGTATCGAATTATCGATTTTGCTTTGAATGCTACTTAAGTTTGGCTTATTTCTTTCTAATTACGTACCTAATCGGTTTAAAAAGTTTAATCAGCTTCGATATAGCTTTCTGATAATCTTGTTCTCCATTTCTCAATTAGAAGAATGTGTATTTGCTTATTTTTATTTACTACACATAGATCTTTACTGGAAATAGATAGTAAAGATTTTATACAGAATATGAAACAGGCTTTTTCGTTGGGAAACGCACGCGTAGGATTAAAGGAAAAGCTAAATTTACACATTTACTTCAGTGCTAAAGTAAATGTGTTAAGTATAATGTTGATTTAGCACTGAAGATGGAAGGAGTACTTCCGAAATGTTTGTGAAAATAAACTGATGTTTGCTCTTGTCTGGGTCGTTCTTTTCATACCACGAGTGCGTTTCCCTAGGAACAAGCCTGTTATATTATATATATATATATATATATATATATATATATATATGTTAAACACAGACCGTGCATGGAACAAGGAACTCTTCTGGGAAAATTAAATCCACTATAGTCCGAATAAGTAATGGTAAATGACAAATACCATAGTTTTTCTTTTTCATGATGCTAGCCCGACGTGGGCAACGGGTCTCTCGCAAAGAGATCCCATAAATATAGCTTCCCTCACCAGCTATCTGCAAAGCAGACAGGATCCAGCTTTGGGACATGGACCTAGGGTTTAAAGCAAGCCTAATCCCTACATTCAGAACCTCTATATAAGTAAAAGACTCGTTGCATTCACGTCGGATTGAATAAATCAAAGAAAAAAAGGGGTAACTATTGTATTTTTAGCCAAAAAAAAAACAAAACTTAAACCTCAACCGGGACATTGAGCGACCACTTTTCAAGGCACGTAACACGTATATATATATATATATATATATGAAAATTATTTCACGAAAGTAACACGTGAATAATATTTATGATGAAAATAACCACGAAGGAAAAAGGAAACAGAATGGTGCTCAAGCGCTTTCGTCTAATGACATCCTCAGGAACACTCAGTGTTCCTGAAGATGTCATTAGACGAAAGCGCTTGAGCCCATTCTGTGTTTCCTTTTTCCTTCGTGGTTATTTTCATGATATATATATATATATATATATAATATATATATATGCAATTGGCGATCAGTTCTCAGTAATGGTAAGCTATATTCCATTAAAACTTTTGTGTATTAATATTAATAAACAAAGGAAAGAGTGCGGGAAAGCGGACAAAATAATGATAAAATCACCATTATTATTGTTGAATAAAGAACATTCCTCTTATTTCGCTGCCTGTACCACTGAGTTCACGAATTTACTTGTGGCCTGCATGCGGCCGTGAGATCTGGTTTTCTAAGTAAATTAGTGTAGTTTGATAATTTTTAGTTATGATAATCCTCATCATTCAGAATGGTCTGGTATAGCGGAATCATTCCGAGTGATCACTATTGCCATCCAAATTGCTTGTACCATTTCAGCTAAAGCGAAGCTCAAATGGCAGTGCTTAGAATTCGCACGAGTCATTTATTTTTAAAATGAATGACTCTGTTGTTGTAGTGCCTCACACACACACACACACACACACACACACACACAGATAGAGATTTCTCACCTCCATCGTCTTTTCTACGTTCTTCGGTAAAGGTCTCTTATCAAGTTCTTTCTTCATATCTTTCAATTCCTTGTTTTTCTTTTTAACTTCATCATTGAGTTCATCGATCTGCAAAATTTAGATTAAAAAGTTGCTTTTGAGCTTATATTTTTGAATAAATATTTCAGTTATCGTCTGTGACGAAATCTCTTTCTCTCTTCGTGTAATTCGATAATAATTCAAATTATAATGATTAAATTATTTGAATTATGTGAATTATAGAAAATTATAGAAAATTATAGAAAATTATAGAAAATATTATGATCGTATTACCATTAAGATTTGGCGGATATTGAAATAAATGTGTTAAGAAATATTGGAATTATTTTATACACCATTATTATATATATATATAATATATATATATATATATATAATAATGGTGTATAAAATAATTCCAATATTTCTTAACACATTTATTTCAATATCCGCCAAATATATATATATATATATATATATATATATATATATATATATATAAAACATTTTGTATTACTGTAATGTAACTTATTATAATTAATAAGAACGAGCAATCGGATTATCTTATCAGATTGAAAATAGAACTCGGAGGATTTTAAAGACTTTTTAGCAGGCTTTATCAAGATTATAATGATCATTCAGGAGTGCCAGAAACTGGCACAATGCTACAACGATCAGGACAGATGAATGCGGCCTATTGTGCATCTCCCAGATTATTATTAGCAGTGAAATCGGGAGTCAAACCCCCGACATCAGTGTCTTTATTTTCGCTTTTCGGGAAACGGTGTTACCTTCTGAGTATGGAGCTGTTTTTCTATCAAGTGTATACGAGAGTTGACTTAACCTCGTATATTCTAGAGATAACGTCCGTAGCTCATTGGATAACGTCGTTTCCTTATAAGCAAAGTGAAGATACTGAGACCGGGGTTTCGAATCCCCAATGATGCTGGTAATACAGGCGTGAGAACAATTGGCCGCATTAGTTGGCCTGAGCGCTGTACCAACTTCTTTCCTTCCTAACTGATTATTATTATTATTATTATTATTATATTATTATGTTACTAAACTGTTATAAAAATTGTCTGTACAGTAAATACGAACACATTTTAATATATTCTTATATATTCATTTATATAAATTTTAATTACAGTATTTTGCATTATTCCGATTAATATTATGATCATTCTTACAGGTATGAGCGAACACTGCGACAAATGTGTTGGCGGCTGTACATGTATATAATGTCAGTTTACTCTTAATTCTAATGATTTTACCTATCGGTCCTACCTACGCACGCGTACTAAGTTACAACTTTTGCTTTCAGTTGAATAACCTCACCCCAGTGAAATATCTGCGCTGTTTTTTATCAAACAAGAGTCTATAGTTGGAAGTCAAACTCGGGTTCCGGATGATGTGGTTCGCACCCTACCACCTACTCTGTGATTGCTCGGGTTCAAGCACTCTCTCTAGAGCTCACATTCACCCCAAGCATCCTTGTGGGATATCCCGGATGTTAAAACTACTTTAATTATGTTACTTAAAACCGTCTAAATAGTTAGTTGAATTGTTAATCCCGACAGTTAGTAATGTCTCTAATGCTGACCTTATATGAACAGCGTAAACTCTATTAATAACCTATAATTTTGTAGTGACCCTAGTGAGGTTTTCTAGAACCCTGATTTTAAGTTAGCTTTGATATTTCTTCATTATTTTTACGTTCCTCTCGGTAATTTACTAGAATTTTTAGAAGCTAAACGTTGAAGTTTCTTTTCAAACTGGTCGTAACACGTACTTTAACAGGATTAATTAAGCTTTGAGTTAAAGTATATATATATATATATATATATATATATATTAGAATAGAAAAAACAAATAATAGGAGATTTACCATAATCCAAATGGCATACTAAAACAGCCGTCATTAAACTGAAATTTACAAACTTTAACTCAAAGCTTAATTAATCCTGTTAAAGTACGTGTTACGACCAGTTTGAAAAGGAACTTCAACGTTTAGCTTCTAAAAATTCTAGTAAATTACCGAGAGGAACGTAAAAATAATGAAGAAATATCAAAGCTAACTTAAAATCAGGGTTCTAGAAAACCTCACTAGGGTCACTACAAAATTATAGGTTATTAATAGAGTTTACTGAGTTTGTCCTCTCAGTAAGTCACTCGAAACCAGCTAACTCGACGAAAATTCCTAACTTCCAGCACGCAGACTTTAGTAAATTTCGAAATAAATTGTCACACGTCAATTGGGAAAACGTGATGGGGAACACCAACGCAAAACTAATGTGGGAATCGTTCGAAACAGTATTTAGGACTATAAATGAGGAATGTGTACCGTACAAAATTAAGCGTGCGAAAGTAAACAACAAACCCTTGTGGTTTACTTCTAGAGTAGGAGACATTATAAAGAGTAGAGATAGGGCTTATAGGCTACATAAGTGCGATAAAGACAATTTGTGGTTACGAAATAACTACATATCTCTAAGGCGTGAAGCGAAAAGTGTAATAAAAAAGTCCAAGCGCGAATTTGAAATCTCCATAGCTCGTGACGGTAAAGAGAACCCCAAGCGATTCTTTCAATACGTCAATAATAGAAATCCAGTAAAAAGCGTCTTGGGGCCTTTGAAAAATCTAAACGGAGATCTAGTTTCTGAAAACAAGGAAATGGCTACCTTGCTAAACGAATTTTTTACGTCAGTTTTTACTATAGAAGATGTAACAAATATCCCTACGGTCACGGACATAATACCGTTTGATAATGGTAATATTTTGGATAATATAGTGGTTAGTGAAAGGGAGGTAACGCGCTATATTGATAAAATGAAAACGCGTAAATCACCGAGGCCGTATTCCATATATCCGATACAACTAAAAGAATTAAAAGATAGCATTTTTGTGCCGCTAACAAAGATTTTTAATGCGTCTATTTCTGAGGGGTGCGTACCAGATAATTTCAAGTTAGCAAACGTAACACCTATCTTTAAGAAAGGCGATAAAGGTGCGGCGGGAAATTATAGACCAATCAGTTTAACGTCTGTTGTAGGTAAGCTACTGGAATCAATAATTAGGGATCGTATAGTCGAACACTTAGAATTCCATAAGCTAGTTAGAAATACGCAGCACGGATTTAGGCGAAACAAATCTTGCTTAACTAATCTTTTAGAATTTTTCCAAAGCGTGGTTGACGTTTACGATAGACATCGGGCGGTTGATGTAATGTATTTAGATTTTCAAAAAGCGTTTGACACCGTGCCGCACAAAAGACTCATTGAAAAAACTAAGGCTCATGGAATCAGGGGTGTAGTAATAAATTGGCTAGAAGAGTGGTTGCGAGGCAGGAAACAGAGGGTGGTCGTTGATGGAGCGGAGTCGTGTTGGGCTAATGTAGCGAGTGGCGTTCCTCAGGGTTCTGTATTGGGCCCCTTGCCTTTTCTTATATATATTAACGATTTAGATGTCGGCCTAGTCAGTACAGTTTCAAAGTTTGCGGATGACACGAAGCTGGGTGGTAGGGCGATTAATGACGAAGATAGAGGTAAAATTCAGGAAGATCTGAATAAAATCGTTGATTGGTCAGTCACATGGCAAATGAGATTTAACGTGGATAAGTGCAAAATTTTGCATATAGGTTCGCGTAACGGTAATTTTGCGTATAGTATGTCAGGGAAAGATTTAACAAGCGTAGAGCAGGAAAAAGATTTAGGAGTTATAGTCACGGGTGATTTAAAAGTAGCGAAACAAAGTACAGCAGCGGTCAATAAGGCGAACAAAGTGTTAGGTTTCATAGCTCGAAATTTTGAGCACAAATCGCGCGATATTATAGTTCCACTTTATAAATCATTAGTTAGACCCCATTTGGAGTACGCGGTCCAATTTTGGAATCCGCATATGCGCAAAGATATAGACAAAATCGAAAGAGTTCAAAGACGAGCAACTAAGATGATTCCGTCGCTTAGGTCAAAGTCGTACGAGGATAGGCTTAAGGAGTTAAAATTGACAACACTCGAGACTAGGAGGTTAAGGGGTGATCTAATCCAGGTTTTCAAAATTATGAATGGGTTCGATAACGTCGATAGAGGTAGCTTTTTCGAAATATCTCAATATAATAGGACTAGAAATAACGGGTGTAAGTTGACAAGTAGAAGGTTCGAGACAGCAGTTGCGAAAAACTTTTTTACGCATAGAATAGTAAATAGCTGGAATAGTTTGCCGGTAGAAGTAATTAGTAGCACGTCTATAAACATGTTTAAAAATCGATTAGACGTATATGTTGATAGAAAGGGTATAGTTTAAGGTAGTAAAATTAAGGCTTTCTGGGGATAGATCCCACAGCTCAACACAAGTGTTGTGGGATATAGGGAGGCAGCGTCTTGGGTTAGGGGATACTCTCTGTCCTTACACACCCCATTTAAAGAGATTCCTCTGCCGAGCGGTGCCCCCCATAGTACTGTGAGGTATTGAAAAACTCATGATCTTCACTTGCCCCACAAACACCTTTAAATGGGAGACCCAAAATGGGTGCACACACATTTCTACATTACTGTACAGTCTTTACAGCCACACCTACACTTTTTCTCGTAAGTGTATATATTGTAATGTATATGATTGTAAATTTTGACTTGGTCCGCAATCGATATGGACCGTGACTTGATGGATACCGTAATGAAATTGACTGGATTCTTTGGATCTGATATATTTGCATGTCCGTTATAAATAGATATAGAGTGTAACATATTTGTGGATAGTAGTCTATTATGACTAGATCCTCTGGATCCAGAGATTCTATCTTTAGTTTTAAATCGATAATTAATTAGTTTTAAATTGATAATTATTTAGTTTCGTAAAAATTGGTCGTTGCCAATTTACCGGCGGTTTTTACATAAATTTCTTATGTTCTTGTGGTTCGGAACCCACGTAAAATTGTAGGTCCCCTCCGCCACCACGGAGGACATACACAATACACGATTACGAACACAGTTAGGTAGACCAGCCATGAGTGGATCCTAGGGTCTTTGTTGGTCTGAAACATTATATATATATATATATATATATATATAAAAATGCAAGTACCAAATTCCACTTTAAATCTAAATTTCATAAATGATACATGATCGTTCACATTAATGAGAAATTCAGCTAAATTTAATTTTTTTTCAAAAATACTTTATAGCCAACCAACCAACATTAAAGTTAACAACAAAAGATAACATTCTAGTCTCAAAATCTTATATATATATATATATATATATATATATATATATATATATATATATATATATATATATATATATATATATTATATATATATATATATATGGGTGCACACACATTTCTACATTACTGTACAGTCTTTACAGCCACACCTACACTTTTCCTCGTAAGTGTATATATTGTAATGTATATGGTTGTAAATTTGACTTGGTCCGCAATCGATATGAACCGTGACTTGATGGATACCGTAATGAAATTGACTGGATTCTTTGGATCCGATATATTTGCATGTCCGTTATATAATAGATATAGAGTGTAACATATTTGTGGATAGTAGTCTATTATGACTTGATCCTCTGGATCGAGAGATTCTATCTTTAGTTTTAAATCGATAATTAATTATTTTTAAATTGGTAATGTATATGGTTGTAAATTTTGACTTGGTCCGCAATCGATATGGACCGTGATTTGATGGATACCGTAATGAAATTGACTGGATTCTTTGGATCTGATATATTTGCATGTCCGTTACAAATAGATATAGAATGTAACATATTTGTGGATAGTAGTCTATTATGACTTGCTCCTCTGGACCGAGAGATTCTATCTTTAGTTTTAAACCGATAATTAATTATTTTTAAATTGATAATTATTTAGTTTCGTAAAAATTGGTCGTTGCCAATTTACCGGCAGTTTTTAAATAAGTTATGTTCTTGTGGTTCGGAACCCACGTAAAATTGTAGGTCCCCTCCGCCACCACGGAGGACATACACAATACACGATTACGAACACAGTTAGGTAGACCAGCCATGAGTGGATCCTAGGGTCTTTGTTGGTCTGAAACATTATAACATTATATATATATATATATATATATATTATAATATATATATATAAATGCAAGTACCAAATTCCACTTTAAATCTAAATTTCATAAATGATACATGATCGTTCACATTAATGAGAAATTCAGCTAAATTTAAATTTTTGTCAAAAATACTTTATAGCCAACCAACCAACATTAAAGTTAACAACAAAAGATAACATTCTAGTCTCAAAATCTTATATATATATATATATATATATATATATATATATATATAGAAATAACGAATAAATGAAAAATGAGGCGAACCGCCCGGGAATCGAACCCAAGGCCTTCCAATTGCCGGTTGGATGCGCTACCATTACACCACGGACCTCGATCAATCATAAATCGAAATTCTCCTACATAGGGCAGAAACCAATGCCCTGAGAGGGCACCCTCGCAAATCGTGAATATGTGCATTTAACTGCAATGACCACGCAGTATATAAATGAATAGAAACGACGTAAATAAGGAGCGTCTCTGCACACGGGGAAGAGAAATAACGAATAAATGAAAAATGAGGCGAACCGCCCGGGAATCGAACCCAAGGCCTTCCAATTGCCGGTTGGATGCGCTACCATTACACTACGGACCTCGATCAATCATAAATCGAAATTCTCCTACATAGGGCAGAAACCAATGCCCTGAGAGGGGTCCGTGGTGTAATGGTAGCGCATCCAACCGGCAATTGGAAGGCCTTGGGTTCGATTCCCGGGCGGTTCGCCTCATTTTTCATTTATTCGTTATTTCTCTTCCCCGTGTGCAGAGACGCTCCTTATTTACGTCGTTTCTATTCATTTATATACCGCGTGGTCATTGCAGTTAAATGCATATATATATATATATATATATATATATATAAGATTTTGAGACTAGAATGTTATCTTTTGTTGTTAACTTTAATGTTGGTTGGTTGGCTATAAAGTATTTTTGACAAAAATTTAAATTTAGCTGAATTTCTCATTAATGTGAACGATCATGTATCATTTATGAAATTTAGATTTAAAGGGGAATTTGGTACTTGCATTTTTTTATCTAGATGTAAAAATCCATAGGCTGTATCACTTTAAAGTTGAGGTTTATCGCAAATCTACTAATACAAATTTTTTCATCTTTATTTGGATCACCTTCCAACTTTGTATTTCTCATTCAATGTTTTCAGTAGATTTTAAGAGCTCTGAAGTTTAGGATTTGGAATTAAGAACTATCAGATCACCCGAAGATCAGGGCCCCCAGCTTTCTTTAGTTAGCCTTATAAGGCTAACTAACGAAAATATCACAGATCAACTATACGCCCTTGATGATTGGTTAGGTTAGGTCGTGATATTTTCGTTAGTTAGCCTTATAAAGCTAACTAAAGAAGGCTGGGGGCCCTGATCTTCAGGTGATCCGAACTATCTTCACTATTGAGAAGAAATCATAATCCTAAGATATTCCTAGAAAATTGCTAACTTAAAGCAAGACAACATTATTTAAATGTAGCTCTAGGTGAATCCACTACAACTTTTAATATAAAAACATACTTTTTTCACTATAATGTTAATTTAAAACACGTTCCCGGGTTACTTAAGCATATCATTGGCAGTAATATAATTTAAAAATACAAAAATATTCTAGAAACTCTTGATAAGAAATAATTTTGATATTTCACAAGAGTGCGTTTATTGAATTGAAGGCAATGATTATAACCAAGTGTACTTAAAACAGACAGGTAAGGCATTAAAAATATGAGTAAATCATTTTAAATACGTATGCATTGAACCATTTTTAAATTTTCTCTGCCGAAATTGTGAATGTTTTAGTATATATATATATATACAGTGGTGGGCACGCGCATCGATTTTTGTAGCGCCGCAACCGCAACCGCAACTCTGCTGAAATAGTTGCGCCGCACGCGCAAGCGCAACCCTTTTCAAAAAGTTGCGCCGCAAGCGCAAGCGCAACCAAAAATGTTGCGCCGCAAGTTGCGCCGCAACTTTTTGCGGCGCAATTGCCCACCTTTGCATTTAACGTATATCTGCAGTGGTGGGCACGCGCAACGATTTTTGTAGCGCCGCAGCCGCAACCGCAACTCTGCTGAAATAGTTGCGCCGCACGCGCAAGCGCAACCCTTTTCAAAAAGTTGCGCCGCAAGCGCAAGCGCAACCAAAAATGTTGCGCCGCAAGTTGCGCCGCAACTTTTTGCGGTGCAACTGCCCACCTTTGTATATATATATATATATATATATGTGTGTGTGTGTGTGTGTGTGTGTTTGTGTGTGTATATACATTATATATATATATATACACTGCAACAGTATTGGACTTTTTAGTACAGTATGTATACGAGTGTACAGGGACGTTACATCAAAACCCCAATAGGTCTTTTGTGAATAGTTTCTAAATAGAGTCCTTGTACGCTAATATATCTCTTATATCTACATCTATATTATATTATTATATATTTATAGCTACTGTAAATCCCTACATCTTTATATGTATATGTGTATGCTTTATATATGTATATATACTTTTGACATACCTTCGACTGTAATTTAGTAAGTTCAGTCTGTTTCCTCAAATCTCCAAATCGTGGCTTCTTCGCCAGCAGTTCTTTATTTTCACTCTCCAGCTGCTCGTTTTTGTCTATAAGCTCTTTAATGTTTTTTTGTAGCTCCTTGTTCTCCTTCTGAAGTCTTTCTACCTCAGGTTGTAAGTCGATCTCAACCTTCTTTGGCGCTGATGAAGGATCTTTCTTAGGTCTTATTCTAATAACGTAAGACGCATCCGCATCCTCGCTTTTGACCTCCTGTTAATGAAATTATGAAGAAGAGGAATTAGAATTTATTTATTTTAATATTCCATCCTAAGATATGTTTCATTTAATTATCGTTTCCTTTTACTGTATTTAGAAATTTTTTATTTGAAATTTACGTTGATTAAAGGGGAAAGAAATTTAAACAAAGGAAAATAATTACGTTTTATAATTAAGGGAAATTGAGATATAAATTTATGCCTTGAAATTATTATTATTATTATTATTATCATCATCATTATTATTATTATTATTATTATTATAATTATAATTTGAAAAAGGACTGAAGGTAAAAGCTTTATACATAAAATTTCACATTTTAATACCCAGATTTTCTTAAGAGAGGAATGTACAGCTTTCCATATACAAATAAAATTGAAAAAAATGCGTTGGTTTTAACATATTGGAACCAAAAGCGAGAGCATAGGAAAAACAAGTGGAAAAAATGAAATGCAAAGCAACACTTATCAAGGAAACCTAATATTTATATAGTAATTCCATTCCAATTAACTTACTAAAGAGACATCTATAATTTTGAATACCTTAAAATATTAGGCAGTTTTTAATGGAGGAATCTAGATCTACTCAGTCAAGTAATTTTAATAAGTCATTTCATTCGTTTGGTGGATTTTCATAACACATCAAAAGCAAATAACCTAATTTTATCACTAACTTTCTTAGGAGATGAACCACTAAATTTTTTTATAGCTATTGTTAAATATATTATAGAAGGAAGGGTATATCATATGCCTATTGTTTCTATATAGGACCTACTATAATTCTCACTAATGTTCATCCTATGTAGCAAAATGCAGGACAAATGGTAAAATATTTCAAATATGCCATTTGCATTACATATTCAAAAGGACAAAAGCATGACTCACACTCGAAAAAAAACGGTCCGCTCTGTCTACTTTCGAATGGAAAATTGAAAATTACTAAATTTACTTTAAGTGTCTAAAGGGTACACTTAGTAGACCAAAGATACATTGAGCGAAAAGTAAAGGTTTACGGGCACTTTTTCTTTGCAGAGGCTACAGTGACAGGGCCTGTTTACTTTGATATGCTTCAAAATTTTCTAGAACCTCAACTTCTTGGAGATGGCATTCTCGACAATATAGTCTTTCAGCAGGATGGGGCACCATGTCATTATGCCAGAATTGTTCAGACATACCTAAACGAGCGTTTTCCAAATGGTTGGATTGGACATGGGGGAAATAGGCCCTGGGCAGCGCGATCTCCGGATTTGACCCCATTGAATTTCTTTGCTTGGGATTTCATTAAATCAGAGGTCTATCGCAGAAATATTCGAGATTTACCAGATCTGCGAGATCGCATTAGGCAAGCAGTTGAGAAAATAACCCCTGAAATGCTCGGAAATGTGTACCGCAATGCAGCTGACCGCTTTGAGATTTGCAGAGATACAGATGGAGCGCATGTGAAAACTACTAATTAGAGATTTTAATGGTGTAATACTTGTAATTTGTATAGAAATACAACCGTATTCAGGTCAGTATGACATTTATTTGAAATTCAGTCTATTTCAACAAAATAGATATGTACTTTAGTTTTTGCAGACTACATTTAATCCTTTTTGTTCTTTCCTTTCTCAAGTAGACATAGCGAACGGTTTTTAAGAGTGTATTTCTAAACCTATACGCTTTACTTTCAGTCATACTTACTTCTTCTTCTTTAAATACATCTTTGTCTTTCTGAAGTTTTCATCGGACAAAGAATAGCCAAAATAAAATATATTTTTAGCGAAAAATTTGCAAACAAAAGATAGCTTATCGTAAAAGTTTTATCAATGATGCGTATCAAACGTTATTTGATGTTGAACGGTTTTATTTTTTCAGAGAATTTGGGGGATTATGCTAACAAAAACTAGGAACACATTTTTTTTTTTATACAGTATAATGTAATGAAAAGAAGCAATACAGTGAATTAAATTTATATTTTACTCGTTTTGTTAGCGGCATAAAGATATTTTTATACAGTAATTTAAGGAACTTACTCTTAGGCTTTGAATTATTTTCTTTGTCTTTTCCGCTCTGGACAGTTCTGACGCAGATTCTGTAACGGGTTCCAAAAAGGGTAGGGTTTTCTCTAGTTTTAATTTCGATAGAGTCTTCGGAGGTTTGGGTTCGGCAAATGGTTTTGAGGTTGATGTTGATAATGATGATAATAATGGTGTTTCAGAACTTTTCGATTCCGTTTCTTTGGTTACTTTACTCTCTCTTTTACCTTCGTTCATAATGTTGTCGACTTTAGATGATGTTGTGGTAGAAGGTACGCCATAAAGAGAAGTAGTTTTTGTGAGAGGCGGTCTTCCTGGAGATTTCGTTCTTGTTGCTAAATACGACGAGAAGGAAGGAGTTTTGGGAACTTCGGAAGTGGTAACTGGCGTTTTTTCTTTTTCAGTACCTTTGGGTGAGTCGGAAGTATTGTCGTGCAGTAAGTGATTTAGAGTTCCGAGGTCTTGTGTTAACGAGCGTGTACTTCCGTAATATCTTGCAACTTCTGAGAAGTAATTTGTTTCATTTATTCAAAACATTATGATAAAAGTTACTGTGTACTAAACATGTTACCCATATGTTACATAACATACCATTGCACAACATAACATAACAAAATATAACATAAAAAATACGCTGCAGAAGGAAATGCTTGGTTAAAATAACCCAAATATATAATTAACTTTTCCCCCCTAATCCATATTTATATTCAACCATGATATGATTCCTACAACCATTTTTCTGATAACAAACTTAAATGGTTCGATTAATCATTTATAAATCGTTAGCAATAATTTGATTATTTCAACCAAATATTTTCTCTCTGTATCTCATTGAAAAGAAAAAATTGTTCTAAAAAGCATTAAACAATGTCATACCTTCTCTCGTTGACCTGACTTGCTCCTTAGCGTCATCCACAGCTTTCCTTAAGTCTTGGGCTGACCATGACATCGGTCGTTTTGTGTATGATCCTCTGTAAGAGAAAGTAAGCTTTGAAGTCTATTGAATATCACTAATACTTTGCATTTACGTATACATCCACTTATAATACAGGGTGTCAATAAATTATCTTTACAAATTCAAACCCTTTTAAAAAATTAATGAAGTCAGATACAATGATGCAGTTTGCTGCACGTGAAAGAACATCTGACAAGGTTTTTATGACATAACGAGGGTTGCCAATATTGCGGACCTGAAGAACAGGATTGCTGATGCCATCGGGACCGTCAATGCAAAAATGCTAAATAGAACCTGGATGGAGATCGAATATCGCCTCGACGTGTTATGTGCGACAAAGGGCGCTCACAAAGAAGTTCACTGACCTTGGCAATAAAACTTTGTGAGATATTCTTTCACATGAAGTAAACTGCATGACTGTATCCCATCTCATTCCTTTTTTATTATCGTTTGAATTTGTAAAGCTAATTTATGGACACCCTGTAACCTTGTATACAGTATATATATATATATATATATATATACAGGGTGTCTAAAAAAGGCACTCCCTATTTTTAAATTCTTATTGCTCCTAAACAAAAAGGGATATGAAAACATTTCTTTAACTGAAGTGAAGCTTATTTATTACCGTTTACTTTATTACAAAATTGAAAAGCTTTAATACAAAGTTAAAGGTCAACGTAGGCTCCAGCATTGTCCACACACTTCTGCAACCTTACCAGTACATTTTCAACAGATTTTCTCAAGAGAAATGGTGTAAGGAATCACGTTGTACATTACCAAGAACATCACGAATTTGTTTTCAAATTCATCAATGGTCCTTGGTTTTGATATGTACACTTCTTCATGGCCCAGACCCACAGAAAGAAGTCGCATCGCGTTAAATCTGGACTTCGAGCAACCCATGCCGTTGGCTCTCGACGACCAAACCACCTTCCGGAGAACTGGTTATCTAACCAGGCACAAACAGTTAATGCAAAATGTGATGGAGGCCCATCTTGCATGAAGAGCAATTCTCCAGCATTTTCCCACTCAGAAATGGTAGTCCACACAAAATTTTGGAGCATCTCCAAGTATCGCTCACTGTTCATCATATTTCGTAGGAAGTACAGGCCGACAAACTGTGTCGAATTGTGTCGAAGCTTTTCAATTTTGTAATAAAGTAAATGGTAATAAATAAACTTCATTTCAGTTAAAGAAATGTTTTCATATCTCCTTTCGTTTAGGAGCAATAAGAATTTATATATATATATATATATATATATAATATATATATATATATATATATAAATAAACAATTATAAAAAAAATGGCTTTCAAGATACCAACTTTAATTTAGATCAGTTCAATTATCTTCACTGTATTTTTAATATATGATACTTTGGGGAGAGACATTTGAGATAAAAATACTGTGAAAAATAAACAGTTTTTTTTTTAACTTAAACCTATTTTGAATTTTGAATGCGCTGATTGCAAAGTTTCAAAGTCGAGATACAGACAATAAAATGCAAAATCAGAGAGAGAGAGAGAGAGAGAGAGAGAGAGAGAGAGAGAGAGCTACAAGGACAAGAGGAAGCCTCAAAGACCTTTTGGCCATTCGGAGAGGTTCCTGTTATTAAACTGTCAATTTTTTAACTATTCTGGCAGTAGTAGAAAAATGGATAGAAAACCATAATGCTCTCTCCCCACCCTCAGCTACCTCCCCGCCAGAAGCTGGTACGGAAAAAGGTTAAAAAAATACTTTGACCCTTGAAAAGTAGCCAAGGTAATTTTACAGGAAAGAGGAGAATATATAAACTAACTCTACAATTACAATATACATACACAGAGATCGTACACAAGATAGTACCGCTGTATAAACTAACCAATAAAATACTTGTGCCGATCGCACATCAATCACTTGGTATCGTCACAGAAACCTTGAACATATGGCTTAGATTTTATCAACGAAAAACCTATGACCCATTTGAAGCTAGCCCCAGAAGGATTAAGAGAGAGGTAAAAGTTAAACGCTCCATTCTTACATCCGTGGACGCGCAAAACCATCACGCCGGTAAAGTGATGAAATGCTTCTACAGGAAAGGGGTTGAAACAAGAATTAAGAACATAAATCAGATTTTTCCACACCATGCCCTCATCCGTCACGTGCATCCAGCCACCCAAGCGAAAAAAGAGAGCAAAAAAATCGTGACGACAGCAACGCAACTCTACCTCACCTAATCCATGCCATGCATTCTCATTATTTTTTTTGTTGTTGTATGCTATGAAATTGTGTGTTTCTAGAAAATATTTTTCTACTCTATTCTTAGACATATTAACAAGGCAGGGAAGTGTGTGAGTGGTGTTTTCTCTAATTGAATGTCTGTCGAAAGAGAGAGAGAGAGAGAGAGAGAGAGAGAGAGAGAGAGAGAGAGAGAGAGAGAGAACATTTTTGCAGTGAGAACGGGAAGTAAGAATTAGGAGAGAGTTTAAAGAACTGAATAACTCTTTCAATTAATTATATATTTTCCGTGGCAACGATTTAATAAACTTAGCAATTGTAAAGCTGTGTATTTACATAAACACTCGATACCATGAGAAAGTATCAGATTATTGAAAATTAACAGTCTCTATGTAAATTAATTGCAGTAAAAAAGGTAACATCCATGTACCATAACCTTCAAGGAAGTTCATGGGTTGGGGGGTAGGAAGGCGATTGGAGCCCGAGTCAGTTAAAATAGGGGTGGCTGGCCCACTGTTTCGTCGTGACGTAAGAAACAAAAAAGACAACCGCTCAAGGCAGCACTGGGGTTGAAACCCACAACTCAGCGGAGTCTTAGCAATTTTACAGTAGCATTTATGCAAATTTTATGAACGTAACATAACGTAAATATAGGCTATAGTGATAGCATTCTCTCTTTACAGTTTCAGTTGTTAGCCTTTGTAGAGTTTCCGAAGAAAGTTCGCCTAGAAACATAAAATCTCGAAAAACCATAACAAATTACTTATTGGCAATAGTCAGTTTTTCCTCAGATTTTTTCGATGACAGAAATAAATAAAAAAATTATTAGTCTTTTTATGGTTTTGGAAATTTTGTTTCTGTGCTTACTTTAGCGAAACTGCAGTACCTTCATACCAGGAAGGAGACTGGGGCTGTTCAGAATTTACACATAACTATTCACCTCTGAAATCACCACTGAAATCACCTTTGAATCACCTCTGAAATCCTTACATTTTATTTTCATACTAAAAACTTCGGACAAAATATCACGTAAAAGCTCAAAATCAGTCCATACAAACCCCCTTAAATTTATTATCAGTGATAAAGACAGACAACATCCGACATCTGTTAAACTTTTTACATATTTTATTCATATTTTAAGACAGATTTGATATTTAGTATACTAATAATTTAATAACATAAATTATTACGTAAGGAAGATAGGTGAATACGTTAAAATCAGTAAATTAAAGTGTTTATTTAGCTTAATTTATTAGCACGTGTGTCTCAAGCAGTGAGGGAAAAAATATACATGTACAATATATACTAGAATTTCCGCTACGTTTTGCACAGCAAAAGCCCCGAAACACAATCTAGGGGAGAACTGAGAGGGGAGGTGATGTTACTAAAACTTTCCCTGGTTCTTCTTTAATATGTATACCAAATTGGATGCAGATTACCCCAGCCGTTTAGGCGTGTATAAATGAACATAGAACAGACAGACAGACAGACAGACATCATCATCATCATCATCAGCTACATAAATAAATAAGATAAATAAATAAAATACATAAATGATACACATTTTTATACATTTAATGGATGTGAATTAGTTGCGTTCCATTTTTAAAATATAAATTAATTTGATATTTTATAAAAAAAATTCCTATATTAATAATTATTAATTACTATTTGACATCCTTTGTTGCGGTATAAAAATAAAGGTAGATTTTTTGCAATTCTATCTATCCATGTATATATATATATATATATATATATATATATATATATAAGCAAACAACCACAGGGAAAAGGAAAAGGAAACACGAAATCCGAGCGCTTTCGTGATATATTCAAATCTTTCTTGTCCCTGAAGATGTGAATATATCACGAAAGCGCTCGGATTTCGTGTTTCCATTTCCGTTTCCCTGTGGTTGTTTGCTTATTAAAAAGATCACGTGTTGTTCTGTGATTTTATTGCATATATATATATATATATATATATATATATATATATATATCGGGTCGGCAAAAAAAAAAGGGAGACCTCGAACTTTGGCTGTAAAATCCAAAGTTATGATCAGATTTCAATATTTTTTTCACACCTCACAAATAAGTAAATTTCCTATATGGAGAGCGGATTTCAAAGAAAATTCATGAAAATTACGGATTTATTGAACATTTCTTTATGCCACTGGAAATTCTCCATTTACACTACTACTGCATTGTATGTGCATATAAGAAGTTACAAAGTACTCACATATGGTGCTACCTTCATGTTAAAAAAACTGCTCGATATGTTTACCACGAACTTCTACAACCTTTTTCAGTCTAGGACGGAACTCATCTATGGCTTTATTGATTTGTTCTTGTGGTAGCTCATCCCATTTTTCCAGAAGAAGCTATCGTAAATGAGCGACATTTCTTACTTTGACCCAACAAATTTTCCCAAAGGCCGTAATCGACAGAATTTAAACCAGGACTGTTTGGTGGCCAAATTTAATACCGCTACCTGGTATCTTTTGATATCTCCTATTTTATCGATTTTCTTGAGAAGTTTGTCCAAACCTCCTGCCAGGGCCGTTTCCTCCAATAGGCGAAGTAGGCGACTGCCTAGGGCCCCGTTTCAAAAAAGTGTAGGAGGCAAAGTTTCTTAAGGATACGATAAGGATTGAATTCGAAACAATCTTTGTAAGGGGTTCCAAAAAACCTTAGCCCCCCCCCCCTATTTACAGCTTACATGTTTACTTATATCGAAATAGTTTTTAGTGATTATAAAAATATATAAAATTCTTTATGTATTGCAGGTATTAAAATTACTCTAGCTGATAAAGTGATAATATAATGGCTTCTCAATTAATTGGTGATTCGGAGAGGCAACGTGTGATAGATCGCATACGAGCAATAACATTTCGGGAAGCTCGTGATGCTGGAGCCACCTTTATAACACGTTCATGGGTTGCCAAAAAGTTGCGAAGAAGTGAGGACTTCGTCCAAAGAAATTGGAATAAAACTTTGGATGAATGTGAAATGGATACAACCAAATCTGGGCGCCAAAATTTGCCACTCTCTCACGAAACAAAGGACATCATTGAAAGCCGTACGCGTAAGCGGAAAAGCAGCTGTGCTAAACTTTCTAGAGAGATCGAAGTGTTGGGAGGAAAGATCGTTAGTGGTGAGATCACTCGACTGTACCGTCATAGGCAAGGTTTAAAGCCTTGGCATGAACTTCCAAAGCCAAGAAAAACTCAACTTAACATCGATGACAGAATGTGGTTTGCTCATTATCTTGAAGATTGGGATGTGGATGATTTCATGCATTTAGCTGTCTCCGATGAATTTCTTGTTTACGTAACACGTCGGCCTAACTACCAAAATCATCGAGTGTGGGCCACAACACCAGATGAAATCGATGACAATGAACATTATCGCGAATTATTAAAAAGTCCAGACTGTGTTGGTGTGTTTGTTTTGTTCACTGCAAAGAAGCTCATGTGGGTGCTGAAGCCAAATGGTCAGAGTTGGGATGGACAGTATTTTCGTGATATTATTCTATCCCAGCATGTCATTCCTTTTCTAAGAAACCCAAACAATGTTATGGATGTCGATCAGGTCACACTTCTGCACGATAAGGCCCCCTGCTTTAAAGCATTAGCCACTCAACAGTTGTTGCGGAACCATGAGATCGATTTCTTTGGAAATGAAGAATGGCCAGGAAATTCTCCTGACCTGAACATCTGTGAGCACATTAGATCAGTTATAAAGGACAAGGTTGAATGTCTTTTGTTTCAAGAACCTGCAGCAAATCGATTTTCGAAGGATACAATGACGCAACACATTCAAACTGTTTTAGCAAATTTGCGTAACGATCAAGATCTATTCACGTCACTTTTGGCAAGCTACCCAAAGCGAATTCAGGCTGTCTTGGAAGCCAATGGCGGGAACACCAAGTTTTAATTGTTTCTCATTAAATGCAGGATTAAATTCTCTTTTGTAAGGTATGTTTAGTTTTACTGTACCTCTAATGGTTTAGGCCATGGGCGGGAGAGGCTAAGATTTATTGGAGCCCCGTATTTATTGAGCGAAATGTTTTTAAAAATGTAAAACTGTTTTTGTTCAAAGTGTGCAGTGTTAATTATGTTTAAAAATTACAACAAAGAAACACTAACTTTCAGTGAAAATTTCTATTTTAGCAATGCAAATTTGGCTTATTGTGTGCAATGCTACTTATAGGCATATTCTTTAAAATAAATTAAAAAAGTTAGTAACCATCTCGCTTTCTGTCCTATTTATACCTATCTCTCTCTCTTCTCCCTCACACACACACACACACACACACACACACACACACACATATATATATATATATATATATATATATATATATATGTAGTAACCGAGGATAGAACCAATATTATATTAATAATATTAATAATAATTTTAACTTTATTTTTTTAACTTAAATAATAATTTTAAATTCATTGAGTATATTATTTACGCATGCAGTGCATGCCTTGCATTCATTAAGAAGCCGCCCCTGAATTATATATATATATATTATATGCAAAACAACAGCATGATCTCGCTACCTCATGGATGGAAAAGTTACGGACTTTGTACATGGCACGTGGTGTTTCTATATATATATATATATATATATATTATATACAGGGTGTTTGAAAACTTTCTGTACAAATTGTAATGGGGGATAGGCAACACCAAGACAAACCCTTTTCGTCTATAAGTGTATGTCCGCTGACGTCACCATTCGGCGCGAGAGGGCGCCGCTGCAATTGGCTAAAAGGCGAAGTGGGCTAGACTCGCGCTTGCCGCGGGCATTCTTAAATCGGACGTAGTACGCGTAACATGGAGCGCTTCACGACTGCTGAGATGGCTGACATGCATATGGTGTATGGGGCTGCCAATGAACGGAAGAGCTGCTGTGAGGTTGTATCGACAGCGCTTCCCAAACAGACGTGTGCCAAACCACCAAACGTTTGCTCATTTGCATCGGCGACTGCGAGAAACTGGAACATTCCATGCAAACATGCATGACACTGGTCGGGAGAGAAACGTGCGCACTCCTGACATGGAAGAAGAAATCATACGGCGATTTGAGGACAATCCAAGCGCAAGCACGCGAGGTGTTGCACGTATCCTCGGTGTGAACCACGACCTGGTCTGGAGAGTGTTGCACGAGCAGCAGTTACATCCGTTTCATCGTCAGAGCGTCCAGGCATTACAACCTCGGGATTACCCTCTTCGTGTGGAATTCTCACGCTGGTTTCTGCAGCAGACAGCGGTGCAGCCTAATTTTCCGGCTTATGTGCTGTTCTCAGATGAGGCCTGTTTCACACGTGAGGGTGTGTTTAACATGCACAATTCTCACGTGTGGGCGCACGCAAATCCACATGCTACACGGGGTGCATGCTCATCAAGAACGGTTCGCCGTCAATGTTTGGGCGGGTATCGTCCATGGCAAGTTGATTGGGCCGTACCTGCTGCCTGCCCGACTCGACGGGCGGGTTTATCGGATATTTCTTGAAGAAACGTTGCCGGAACTGCTGGAAGATGTTCCCGTGGCTATTCGTAGACGAATGTGGTTTCAACACGACGGGGCCCCAGCACACTCCAGCATCGATGTGCGGGATTATCTGAACGCCACTTTTGGGGAACGATGGATAGGCCGGGGTGGGCCCGTAGCCTGGCCACCGAGATCGCCCGATTTAACATGCCTCGATTTCTTCCTGTGGGGACACATGAAGAACCTCGTGTACGATTCGTAGCAAGAATCGCTGTCGCCGCTGGAACTGTTCCCGAAATGCCGGGAATCTTTCGACGTGTACGTCGGTCAATGCTTCGACGCTGTCGGGCATGCATTGATGCTACCGGTCGCAACTTTCAGCACCTTCTTTAAATAAACATGCCCTCTTTAAATAAACATGTTACGCGTAATACGTCCGATTTAAGAATGCCCGCGGCAAGCGCGAGTCTAGCCCACTTCACCTTTTAGCCAATTGCAGCGGCGCCCTCTCGCGCCGAATGATGACGTCAGCGGACATACACTTACAGACGAAAAGGGTTTGTCTTGGTGTTGCCTATCCCCCATTACAATTTGTACAGAAAGTTTTCAAACACCCTGTATATATGATGAATAAAACCACGAAGGAAAGGAAACACAGAATGGTGCTCCTGTGGATGTCATTAGACGAAAGCGCTTAAGCACCATTCTGTTTCGTTTCCTTCGTGGTTTTATTCATCATATATATATATATATATATATATATATATATATATATATATATATATATAAATATATATATAAGGCAGATGTTTTCATGAATATCTGGCAAAAGATCAGGTAATGGGGATGGAAGCCCCCAAAAAAATCTTGTCTAGGGCCCCAAAAATGCTAGAAACGGCCCTGCCTCCTGCAGTTGGCTTACGTTAATTAAAATCACTTTAATTATCAACTTGAACTTGATTAGCAAGATTTTGTCTGGCATATTCGCCATAAATCCAATTTCTCAGCTAAAATGCTAAAAGATGGTATACGAACCATAAAATTACCTAGTATTAAAATACTAAAATTTTACGGTTCTATGTATCGTATTTGCCGAGATATGAAGGATTTAAAAGGTCTCCCTTTTTTTATTTGCCGATCCGATATATATATATGTATATATATATAATAATATATATTATATTATATATATATATATATATATATATATATTAGCGCCCACATTATTTCAATGGATGGAAAGAAGCGGGAAAGAGATATCAAATAACAGAGTGAGGGAAAGAAGACACTAATGAACAACTTCGCTTACCTATCTCCATCTTCTGAACTTGTTCTTGTCAAGTCTGATCTAGACCTTGAAAGACCTTCAGTTTCGGTCCTCATTCTCGAAGAAACGAGGGAGTCTCGAGATCCAAAATTATCATCTTTTCTGAAGAAATTGGACAATTTCTTAAAATTAAAACTATAAAAGTTTGTACAACATATTTATTATCTGTTCTACAGTGTGTGTGTGTGTGTGTTATAAGCTGGAATGACTGATTTTCCCGTGTATACAGTTTCTATTATTTTAAGTTCTGTATAAATTTGAACGTTACTTATATATATATATATATATATATATATATATATATATATATATATATATATATATATATATATATATATATATGTGGGATGAATTTCACACTTAAACACGTGAAATGAATAAATGATGTAAACCCACATGAGTGGGTTTACATCACAGTATATATATATATATATATATATATATATATATATATATATATATATAATATATATATATATATATATATATATATATATATATATATATATATATAAATTATGTACGTATGCATGTAATTTGTTTACAGAGTGACATCGCAAATACGTTACTAACTTAAGTTTTATATGACAGTATATTGAACGGGACGAGTAAACTTGGTTAGATGGAAAAAAGAATATATATTTCATGTATTTCCCTTGAAAAAACATTATGTTATTGCTTTATTCCTTGTATTTACTTATAAATTTCGGATGACGTAATACAAATATGACAGAACAAGAAATAGACTATCTATATATATATATATATATATATATACACACACACACACTCGTATATATATTTTTACTCTTGCTAAAATAATGAAAATTAACTAAATAGTAAAAAAAGGCTTATTTAACGGAGGCATTAAATATATTATATATAAATCTGTATGTCTAAGTACGTTGTATTATTAATGGAACATTATTTCAAGTACATTGTGTTATTCTTGTTATTATTCATGTATATACAACAGTTAATTATGCTCTTCGTTAACAGTGTTAATTTTACATAACACCATATATTAATGCCGACTCTTCATAGCTGTGAAGATTAGAACTATAGTTATAGTAATGGTTACGGGTGTACAGTATTAATTTAGCTGAAAAATTACCATTACACCATCAGGGGTGGTAAGGGACGTGTCCCACTGGCCTAAGCTAGTGGAATGGGATGAAACGTCCTCTGTGTTCCACGTTTTACTTCAGTCTCTGTATTAACATGAGAATTAGCTTCGATACAAAGAATAACATTTATCAGAGTTCTCAAAACCAGAGAAATGTCAGTGTTCTAAAACCAGCAAACATCGTTCCTCTGAATAAACAAATCTCACAGAGAAAGAGAGAGAGACCTCATAACGTCACACATTGTTAAAATGTGGACAGAAACCCATAAGAGAGAAAATCTACAAGTGAATGGAAGTGTATAAAAGATTCAGTGAAAATACATTCTGAGTCAGGCCAGGAAGCTAATTATGCCTCTGACAACGAACATGACACTCGATAAGAAACGAGATCACAGAATAAAGACTCCTGAAATGAAAACTAAAATAACACTGGTCAACAAAGATTTTTCATCAGAGTAACATTTGTGGTGGCTGGATAGCATTTTTCACGCTGATTCCAAAACTGCATTCAGATGTTTTCTAGCACGTATAGTTTTCAAGATGAAGGCATATATATAACTACACAGATTTAACCATTTTAAATAGGCAAAATACTAATATTTCAACATTTGATTGTGTTTATTTTATTGTGTTTTTTTAGTTTATTCATCTTATTTATTTCAATTATCTTAATTATACATCTTATGTATTTCAGGTGTGAGCTTTTACGTCTAGCAGCATTGTGATTCAGGCAACAACGCCGTGCTTTGTGTGTCAAAAGATCAGTCCAGTCCAAGAACTTGTTGTGTCAAGTTGGTGTACATTTTTTTTGAATTTATAGTTTGCTCAGGTCAGTCAACATGCCTCGACAATGTAAGAATGACCCCGACAAGTTCTGTTTCGTATGCGGCCAGTTGACAACTAAAACACAGCGACGAAGTATTACAACCGACATTAAGAAAATATACAAGCTATACTTTGGTTGCCATCTAGGTGACCAAGATAAACCATGGGCGCCACATCAAATCTGTTCTGGCTGTTCAAATGGATTACGTGATTGGCTTAACAAAAAGAAAGCTTCAATGCCATTTGCCATACCCATGATATGGAGGGAGCCAAGAGATCATCATGAAGACTGTTATTTTTGTAGTGTGAACTTAATGGGGTTTTCTGCCAAGAACAAACACCAGATTGTATATCCAAACTTGGATTCAGCACGTAGACCAGTAAAACATGATGAAACATTGCCCATTCCAATTCCCCCAAGTGATAGGCTAGATTCTATCATAGATGACATGGAAAGTGATGAAGGTGCAACTGGCGTTTCCGGACCATCTACAGAACCAGAGTACACTTTTGAAGGTAGACATTTAGAGCCTAAAAAGTTAACCCAAGGACAGTTGAATGATCTTGTTAGAGACTTATCGCTGTCTAAAGAGAAATCAGAGCTTCTCGCCTCAAGACTAAAGGAGAACAATTTACTTGAGAACAATGTTCGTATTAGTTACTACCGAAAGCGGAATTTTGAATTAACAGCATTCTTTTCAGTAGACGGTCCTCTCTGTTATTGCCATGACATCAATGGACTATTTACAGCCATATCTCAGACGTATGTGGCATCTGAGTGGCGCCTCTTTATTGATTCGTCGCAGAGAAGCCTGAAAGCAGTTCTTTTGCATAATGGTAATATAATGCTATCCATCCCCGTTGCCCATTCCGTCCATCTAAAAGAGACATATGACAATATGGATATACTACTTAAGGCAATCAAATACGACAGTCATCAATGGAATGTTTGTGGAGATCTAAAAGTTATAGGAATGCTTATGGGTATGCAGTCAGGATTCACAAAATTTTGTTGTTTCCTTTGCCTGTGGGACAGTCGCGCCACTATAGAACATTACACCAAAAGTGACTGGCCACTTAGGTATACATATGTCCCAGGGATAAGCAATGTCCAGTCTGTCCCTTTAGTGGATCCCCAAAAGATCTATCTGCCACCTCTTCACATTAAACTTGGTTTAATGAAGAATTTTGTTAAAGCAATGGGTAAAGTCAATTCTGAAGGGTTCCAATACCTTTCAAGGAAATTGTTGGATGCTGTATCGTGACAATCCAGGCCAAATTTACAAAAGGAAATCACACTCACAGCGCTTTTAATAAAATAATGTATATATTCTTTATTTATAAGTACATTGAATAAGGTATATGATGTATTTGTTGTTTAGCATTCCTAAGTTCTTATAGCAATATCAAAAACTTAAAAATATCAAAACCAGTGTATCTATATAACTATACGTGCTAGAAAAAAACTAAAACCAGATTCGGAATCAGCGCGAAAGATGCATTGAGAAAAGTGTGATCATGTTTGTGATGAGGAAAAAAGGTTTCATTTTGTTGGCCAGTGTAATCAGTCAAGAAAGCCAGAAATTGGCACAGATCTCAGGCCAGACTAATGTTGCCCATTGCGTTGACTCCTGTGTTATTATCATCATTATTATTATTATTACCAGCAACATCTGGATTCAAACGTCCGACCTCAGTGTCTTCACTTCGCTTATAGGAAAAGTGTTACCAACTGAGCTACGAACGCTGGCACTGAAAGGTATATAGGCGTAACACACATACAAAAAAAAGTGTTCATTGGATGTATAACTTTCCCGAAATGTAGAAGCAAGGTAATCATGTTCATGAAACCTATATCGGTGTAAGAGGTGCATGGCTCAGTACTACAGAAAGAAGAGTATGTTAGTTCTTACACCACTACTGTAGATTAAAGTGTTAATCACCCTACAGAATGAAGTTAGTAACACATTTTGTTGATAATATGAAAACGCAGAATGATTATAATCTCATGATGATAGAATGCTTTCGCAAGAAAACACTAATACAACACCTAAACTTGTATTACAGTAATAAGTAAGTGACAGTAGTACACATACTGAAAATTTTCCTAGTTTTAGAAAAGTTAAAAAAAAAGAGATAGTAATTGTAAGTTCTTGTGTAGCACATTGCCAGGAAGAACTTAACAGTAACTATTGCCATGACTGACATTGCACAATGTAACACACATAATATACAATACCATTAAACAAAGCTAAAATGATGCAGAACTTATCAGTATTGAGAATCCTGTAAAAGCTGATTAAAAACTAGTGTTCATCCTGTAAAAGCTGACTAAAAACTAACCTTCATGTTCAGCTTTCATATTAAACAGGAATAATTAAACAAGTGACGGGAACAATACAGAAAAAGAAAAACAAAAAAAAGATACGTAATTAATTTCTGTGTATTCATAGTAAAGAAGACTAAAGAAAAGACGAAAGAAAAGACGAAAGAAAGACGAAAGAAAGACGAAAGAAAGACGAATGAGATCAAAATAAAAATAACAAAAAGAATTACAATGCTGAAAACAAAAGACTTTTTTTTTCCTGTAGGAAAAAAAAGACCAAGTCTTGTCAAGAACGACGAAAATAAATAAATAATTTAACTGATAAACATCTCAAGCGTGAAGTAAACATTTCAGTGAACCTCAGATAAAAAGACGGATATGGCAGGATGCACGGAAACGGAGAACTGTTCTAGAACATCAACTCTTTCCTCCCTCGAGCAAACCTCAAACGTATTTGAGACCAGGTTTGGTCGTGACTGTCACGTACATATGGATCGAGGCAAAACACTTTTGAAACGTTGACAGAAGAAATGTGCTTATGAACTTCAGATGTAAGTCCACGAGCCAAGTGAGAGAACGTAATTTTGTCCGCCATAATTATGTCATAATTATGTCCGCCATTTCGTAGAATTCAAGCGCTGAACCTGGTCGACAAATATTTGTTTGACAATTTAATACAACTTGAGAGCAGATGAAAATA
The DNA here is from genome assembly GCA_023014485.1 of Bathynomus jamesi. Classification (NCBI taxonomy): domain Eukaryota; kingdom Metazoa; phylum Arthropoda; class Malacostraca; order Isopoda; family Cirolanidae; genus Bathynomus; species Bathynomus jamesi. Next base: position 398,995 of record JAJOZX010000636.1, on the reverse strand, counting down.
CTTTGGGGTCCTTCATTTTCATTGCAAATAACAGCATAATTGCAAGTTCTTCGTGAATGTGTGTATATATATATATATATATATATATATATATATATATATATACATTCGTACGTGTGTGTGTGTGTGTGAGTGTGTAAACGTGAAAACAATGGGGTAAAACTTAGTGAAGGTTTACACCATACAAATTTATACAAACAAAATCCCTCTTTTATAAAAAATGAATGTAAATTATTCAAACTAAAAAAATAAAAAAATAAAACAAAAACAAAAATAAAATCAACCACAAAAAAATATATAAAATCGAAAATAAAGAAATAAAAAAAAAAACGAAGATTTACACAAAAACAGGAAAACAGAAAACAAACAAACAAAAAACAACAACAGCAACAACAGCGAGATCTAATTCGACCAAGCAAATACGGAAGACACTTGTACACATGCACTCCAAAATAATTAATTGTGCTCTATCGTTGTCCTAAAGAGGCCTAAAAAAAAACCACATTCATGAGAGGAGATGATTCAATAGGGACATTTATATATATATATATATATATATATATATATATATACACCACACACACGTGATTACATTGCACTAAATATAGAGAGTATGTGGAAAATGTTGTACCAAAACCATTCATTAATATGCAGTGCGTCCGAAAAGTCCCGTGATTAGGAAATTATCCTATGTCATTTATTATTCAGAGCAGGTATTCAAACTATTCTCCCAACAGATCTTCGCTCATTCACATTCCATCTGCAATGGACCCCAGTCACGTTTTCAACAATTTTCGTATCGATGCGTGAACATTGTTACAATAATGATGAGAATTCCCATATCACGAAACTTTGGAACACACCCTATATATATATATATATTATATATATATATATATATATATATTATATATATATACAGTATATATATATATATATATATATATATATATATATATATATATATATATATATATATTATATATTATATATATATACACTGTATATATATATATATATATATATATATATATATATATATATAATATATATATATATATATATATATATACACTGTATATATGAAAAGGAAAATGGGTTTATTTGCAAGGAAAAAAAGAGGTGGGAAAGAAGGATGGAATGAAGACTATAAGATCTGTTCAGTTTCACAGATTTGGTTTCTTCTTACTTGGTTGTCCCCGCCCTTGAAGATCTGTAAGAAATCACTTCACTTTAACACTTATTTATTTCAAAGATAATATGTATATACTGTATATATATATATATATACAGGGTGTCCCGTAAGTCTGGACCCATAGGGAAAAATAATAAAATTACAAAATAGTCCAAAAATTTATTACATAATCTGTTCAAAGTGTCCGCCGTTGTGTCGCACACATAGTTGAAGACGCAATCTCCACTGCGACAGCACTTTCTGAATCACAGTCGCAGAAATTTCTTGACACGCCTCCACAATGCGTGCTTTAAGGTGGAAAATGTTCTGAAGTTTGACCTCGTACACTTTGGCTTTCAAGTGGCCCCACAAATAAAACTCCAGCGGAGTAAGATCCTAATAAAAAAATAATAAAAATAATAATAAAAATAATAAAAAAAATATTATAAATAAATTTTTGGACTATTTTGTAATTTTATTATTTTTCCCTATGGGTCCAGACTTACGGGACACCCTGTATATATATATATATATATATACAGGGTGTCTCAGAAGTCGTGCACCATAGGCTTTATTCAGATTTACGAGGTTCACGAGTCGAAATGGTTTATAAGTGATGTTTAATTACAATATATGTTCGATAATGTTCAAATAATAAAATTAATAGTATGTACCGTTAATCAAAAAGTTATCTTAAAGCTACATTAGCCAATGGTGCGCGACTTCTGAGACACCCTGTATATATTGGTAACCTTCGGTTAGCTTCCGCCCGAATTGTTCATTCTGACGAAGGTCAAGCTTTTCACTCCACCTTAGACCTACAGTTTAACGTGGAATCCGAACCACGCCCCACCAGCAGCCCAGCGTCTTAACCACGAGGCCACCCAGGGTACCCATTTATCTACCAACCACTTTCTTTATTGTGCGGAAGGATGAACAGCTGGGTTTTGCCGCGTGTCGGCTGCCGTCACCGGCTCTCGATCCCGGGGCCGATGGATTCGTAGTCAGCGACGCTAACCACTATACGAGTACCACGGAGGCGCATTGCGATTAACGAAATCGTAAATACAAAATAATGAAATAATAAAATAAGAAAATAACAAAGCTGAAATTTTTATATCTTTTTCATTTCTTCATTTATTTAGGGTTTTTTTTTTGGAGGCGGGGTTGTGAGGTTAGTTTTGTTTTAACTAATAAAGGTACCATAAAAATAAACTGACAAAGATAATCCCAAAATAAATAAATAAAAAAAATTATATATATATATATATATATATATATATATATATATATATATATATATATACACAGGGTGTCCGAGAATTATCTGTACAATTTTTGGCTGTTATTAAAAGTCAACCATGAAGTGTAGAAATTCCAGTCTTGTGTCATTTTACAGAGAATCTCATTAAGTTTTTTTTTATACTAAGTTTTGACAAGTTTTTTAGAAATTCCAGTGTGTCCGAAAATTATCTGTACAATTTCATCTTTTAATAAAATTCTTGATAACACACGTAAAATTCTTAAACAAGATTATTTAGAATCTGTATTTTCAAAAGTTTCTTTTATTAAAGTAACGTTGTTACAAACATTCGATATGTGCACCATCAGTGATTCGCAAAACATCCAATCGATAATCCAAATGTTGCCATGTACGCTGCAGCATATCCACATCAATTCGCTCAATAGCAGCTGTGATTCTTGCTTTTAAATCATCAATGTCTGTCACCCGCGTAAAGAACTTGTCAAAACTTGTTATCAGAAAAAACTTAATGAGTTTCTCTGTAAAATGGGACAACACTGGAATTTCTACACTTCATGGTTGACTTTTAATAACAGCCAAAAATTGTACAGATAATTCTCGGACACCCTGTATATATATATATATATAATATATATATATATATATATATATATATATATATAGAGAGAGGAGAGAGAGAGAGAGAGAGAGAGAGAGAGGAGAGAGAGAGAGAGTATAAAATGGTATTATATTGTTTTCCCCACTCAGTCGAAAGGAAATTAAAAAACAAAAAGTGAAAACGCAAAATTCTTTTAGGATAATACGCCAAAAGAATTGAAAACAAACCAAACATCTGAAAAAAAAATTTGAAAGGTATGCTAGGATCAGCTAAGGTCAGGGGTCATCGAAATGTTGGAAATGCTATTAAAATATTTAGATTAAATATATAATATTTATGTGAAACCCTTAAGCCTGTATTACTAGGAAATGTAATATATATATATATATATATATATATATATATATATATATATATATATATATATATATATATATATAAGCCGTAAAGTTCCGTATGACATGAAAAATTTAGACCGTTTGGGTCCTTATTTGGGTTATATGTCAAAATAAGGTAAGGAAAGCTCCCTCTCAGAGCTTGGTTCCAAATGGGAACGGCATAGACACTAACCGGAAACTTACTGGCACCTTAATTTACTCTATTTACTAAAGGGGGAACCTGTACGGTCATTATTAGACACCCTTTATTACGTGGAACGTTAAATTTACAGAAAATACTATATACTTACTTCGATTTGAATGTTTTAGGAGCTTTCACTTTAACAATGTAGAAGAGAATATCAATAAATGTTAAAATAACACATACATGATATGATATTATATATGGAATACTGTTTTATATTGAATGTTAACGGAATAGATTTACAGATTGAGGTTTACTTCTGTAAGCGTAATCCATATATGAAAAAGTTAACTTTAAGTGTTAATTGCAAAAGCCAGGATGAAAATATATGTAATACAAAGACCAAATATATATAGAACAAGGAACCCTTCTGGGATATTAAGTTCACTATAGTCCCAATAAGTAATGGTAAATGGCAGATACTGAAGTTTTTTCTTTTTCATGATGGAAGTCCAACGCGGGCAACGGGTCACTAGCAAAGAGGTCCCAAAATATAGCTTCGTTCACCAACTATCTAAAAAGCAGATAATTCCTAGCTTTGGGATATGATCTAGGGTTTAAAGCTAACCTAGACAGCTACATTCAGAACCTGGATATACGCAAGAAACTCGTTGCATTTGCGTCGAAATGAATTACATCAAAGAAAAAGGGTAACTATTGTATTTTTAACTAAAATCCAAAATTTAAACCTCAACCGGCAACTTTGAGCGTCCACTTTCAAGGCACTTAATAAGTTCGTTTGATGCCTCTTTGCTAGTGACCGTTGCCAGCGTTGGGCTTCCATCATGAAAGAGAAAAACTTCAGTATTTGCCGTGGATTTAATATCGTGGATTTAATATCGCAGAAGGGTTCCTTGTTCCATGCAAATTAGGTCTGTGTATTACATAAAAGTTATCTCAGGGGACCAATCTAAGTTGTATTTTATATATATATATATGATGAATAAAACCACGAAGGAAAGGAAACACAAAATGGTGCTCAAGCGCTTTCGTCTAATGACATCCTGAGGATGTCATTAGACGAAAGCGCTTGAGCACCATTTTGTGTTTCCTTTTCTTCGTGGTTTTATTCATCATAAATATTTTTCACGTGTTACTTTCGTGAAATAATTTTCATATATATATATATATATAATATATATATATATATCATGATCCCTCAACTTAAAAAAGCATGTGAACTACTTGATATTAATAAAATTGAAATTAGGAAAGGCAACATTATATATATATATATATATATATTATATATATATATATATATAACTTTTCAATTTGTGTACAGTTGGTAAAAAGAAAACATTCCTCATTTGTCTCCAAAGACAGTTTACCATTTTTATCGTTTTGCTTTTGCGAAATAATGTTCAAGAAATTCTTTTGTATTTATTGCTCCCTCAGGAGCTGTTAAAATAAAGTCTAAAGTATCAAGAAAGAATGTTTCTCTAACCTGTTATCTTGATATATTTGGTGTTTTAGGTTGACCCTAGAAATAAGAAACACTTCATATTAGTTACGGAATTACTCTGATGAACTTCAAATACCAAATACCAAATACAAACTACAAATTCCGGAATTTGTAGTTTATATTTGGTTTTTGAAGTTGTCATAGTAATTCCGCAACCAATATGAAGGGCTTCCCTTCCATATTTCTAGAGTCGACATGAAACACCATGCATATATATATATATATATATACTAGCCGAGGTGGATGTTGAACGCTCTATATATATATATATATATAGTTAAAATGTATATGTGTGCGGCATGCGAAGGGCCCCCTCAGGGCATTGGTTTCTGCTCGTATGTAGGAGAATTACGACTTCTGATTAATCGAGGCCCATGGTGTAGTGGATAGCATATCTGACCGGCAATCGGAAGATCCCGGGTTCGATTCCCGGGTGGTTACCTCATTTTTCATTTGTTTGTTCTCCCTCCTCATCTTGTGCTGAACGTTCTTCTACACAAGCGTCGTTCTTTACATTATATATATATATATATATATATATATATATATATATATATATATGCCCGGTTAGGTAAACTGAATGCCCGGTTAGGTTAATTGAATGCCCGGTTAGGTCAACTGAATTCCCGATTAAGTTAATTAAATGCCCGGTTAGGCCAACCTAATGCCCGATTAAATTAATTGAATGCCCGGGTAGGTTAACTGAATGCCCGGTTAGGTTAATTGTACGCCCTTGATGATTGGTTAGGTTAAGTCGTGATATTTTCGTTAGTTTTAACAAAAATATCACAAGTAACTTAACCTAACCAATCGTCAAGGGCGTACAATTAACCTAACCGGGCATTCAATTAACCTACCCGGGCATTCAGCTGACCTAACCGGGTATTAAATTAACCTAACCGGGCATTCAGTTTACCTAACTGGGCATATATATATATATATTATATATATATATGAAAAGAAAAATGAAATGAAATGAAATGAAAAGGTTTATTGGCAGACTATAGTCCATATGACAAATATTATTAATACAATGACAGTTCATATACTAAGGATAGAAATATACACAATTGATTAGAAATAATACTGCACTGTCGAAGTTAAGTGGAGCTACATACAGACAGACGTTTTCGTACCAAGAAGTCCATAGCTTAGAGGATAAATGGCAGGACTCATGGATAGCTTGAATGATCGGGTTGGTTGATTTTTTAATTCTTTGCATTAGACTGTGTTGAGCACGTCTTGTTACCTCCGGGAAGCTCGGGACATTGCGGGTAGCAAACATTTGCGAAGCTGAGCATCTCGGGGGTAATTTATGTAAGAGTCTAAAAGACCTGTTGTACAGCAAATTTATGGTTCTGCCCGAACCTTTTTTATAATTCACCCAGAGTTGCTGACCGTATATATTACTGCAGAAAGTACGAAAGAGTGTGTCTTCAGCTTCACTTGTACAGAAACGAAAGTTCCTTATGGTCATATTCACTTTAGCACACAGGCTTCGAGATTGTTTTCTTATATCCGAGTCATCACTCAAGGAGCTGGTAATAGTTTGACCCAAATACTTAAACTCTTGTACTTCCTCAATTACTTCACCATTCATTTTAAACCTTATATCAGCTGGCTGATTACAGCTTTTAGGATGAAATTGCATAACCTTAGTTTTTGTAACATTAAAAAGAATATCATGTTTCTGCGAATACACTTCGCAGACTTTTAGTAGCCGATCCAGACCTTTAACAGAGGGACTTATTAACACCATATCATCTGCATAAACTAAGTTATTTATCCTTGTGTTATCTATGCAACATCCCACTGTTGCCTTATTAAGTGAAGCAATTAATCCGTCGATATACACATTACATAGCATAGGGGAGAACAAGGAGCCTTGTCTCACCCGGCAAGAGGAGCCAAAACACTCGGATAGTACATTGCCCCACCCAACAGTGAAAAATTGGTGGGAATACGAAAATTTCAATAAATTTAATATGTACATGGGAACCTTCCTGTCTTCTAGTTTTGCAAATAAAATATTGTGGTTCACCCTATCATATGCCTTACTTATATCAAGGAAACAGCTGTAAATGGTTGAATTACTGTCAATGTATTTAGATATTGTTTCTTTAAGTACAGTGCTTACAAGAAGTCTCACGCCTCTGTCTCGTCCCAAGCTAGTTTGTTGGGTATAAAATGGGCGGTCCTTATGGCAACGGAGGTGTGTTCGGATTGGTGCACATAATTGCTCTAACCCCATCAATGACGTCCACATTATCATTGTGTTGATCACTCTATCTATTTATATATAGAGACATACTGTACATAGATATATATAGAGTATGCAGGGGATAACGTGTCTCAGTCCCAGCTATGGTAGTTGTCTTACAATTAACAGTCCCAAGTGCAAGTTACGTTAACACCTCCACATAAACTACCCTGGACTAAAATAACATACGTGAAGCCCTTACCCACAAACCATTTAAAAGGTGTGATTTAAAAGCGCTCTCTCTCTCTCTCTCTTTCTCTGATCACACCGCATCCCATCAGAGGTCTTCAGCAGGGACATCGGCAATGTATCCATATAACGTTAATAATAACCGAAACTCGAGAAAATATACTCTCTGCCTTCCGCTCTACTCCAAATCCTTTTCTCTTAGTGACCTCTTAATACAAGCTAATCTATCATATTTTGCGACTTTTTAACTCTGGCAGGATTCAATTCCATTCCTATAGTGTAAGAGCTACTTAAATTCATGTGTGTGTATTATGCCATATGATGTGCGTAATAAATAATCATTTTTAAATAGTTGGAGCGTTGAAGGTCATCTGTAATAATCTATAGACTACCCCTCAAGCCCACTCTCAACACTTACATTCCCCTAAGACACAGGCGTCTTCAAGTAACATGAATGCGTAGAGATCTAAGGTGTTAGATTCCATATTATATAATTTATGTGCTAGGCATTGGAGGATGGAAGGAAGGGACAGTAAAAGCGATAATAGGTTTAATGAAGGAAGTGGAATGAGGATGGAGGTAAGGGTTGGGTGGGGAATTACGAAGGGAGGAGGAAATGCTAAACACAAACTCAAATATTTATTTTAATGCCCTAGACCTAGAAAGACAAAGAGCAAAATACCTTAAACTAACAATGAATTGACAGAAACAGAAGAGTCTGGTCTTAGACGCACTGATAGGTTTAACGTATGTGGCTACAGGCCGCCACTCAGAATTACCACTACTACCTAAGGCATAATAAGGTTATTTACTATGACAGAGTGGTCATGAGTAGTTATGGAAATAAAATATGATTATACTGTTAATGGCTGACTATATTCAGTTGGGATATAAACTATTGCTGACAATCTTTGGATCCTTGGCTTTTAAGACGAATTTTTTATGCATATGTTCGACAAAATAGGAAATTGGCTGATTATTATTACCATTCGAAGGGTTGGTACCCTTCACAACCGAAATCAATTTCAGAAGGGGTGCATGGTGTCCTCATTTCCTTTATCGTCCCAGCACGCTTCACATAAGCCATTTACACAAAGATGGAAAGGCCGTCTGTGCACCACGAGACGACCCAGGCAATGCGGGGAGCAATGGTGACATTGCATGAATATGGTGTGCCAATAAGAGAAATATCAAGACGACTAGACGTTCATCGAAGCACTGTGGAACGGTGGATTCATCGGTATGAAGCAGAAAACTCAATCGCTACTTTGCCGAGGTCTGGTCCTCCGCGTTCAACATCTCAAGAGGAAGATGCTGCGATTGTTAATCATGCCAGAGAACATCCGTTTGTTCCAGCGACGCATATTCACAGACACCTGAACCTTCGTTGTAGCGCAAATACAGTGAACAACAGACTTCATGAGGCAGGGTATTTTTCTCGCCGTCCAGCTATAAAACCTGCATTGACGATTGAGCATAAAGAGGCGCGGATGGGATTTGCCTTGCAATACTTGCCGCAGGAGGAAGAATTCTGGAGAAAAGTTGTGTACTGTGACGAAAAAACATTTTCAACAGATAGTCATGGTTCCCTGCATTGTTGGAGGCATCGCGAAAAACGCTATGAAGAAGGAAATGTTTTCCCGAGCAAACGTAGTGGTCACATCAATCTCGGTGTGTGGGGCTGGATGTCTGGCTATGGTGTCGGAGAATTGACTCAAGTAGATGGACGCTTTACTGGACAGCAATATTGCCAGATACTGGAAGAGGTGCTGCTACCCAGTGTTCGTGCGTATCTGGTTCCAGCACCGGAACCATTTTACTTAATGGAAGATAACAGTCCCATTCATAGGAGTAACGTTGTGAGAGCGTGGTACGAAGATCACCCAGAGATTATTAATCCAATTCTGCCACCACGTTCTCCTGATTTGAATCCGATTGAAAACCTTTGGGCAATAATGATTAACGAATGGGAGCAACGCAATGAAAGAACATTTGAAGCACACTTAGCTCACACGAGGAATAGTTGGGAGAGCTTACGCCGAGCACCAAACATTCCCTACAATCTGGCCTCTTCTATGCTGCAACGATTGCAAGAAATTATTGATGCTGGAGGAAGCTATACGAAATACTGATATTAAAGCCATGACGTAAATGTGTATCGAATATATATTTATGTTAATATAGAATTTTATTATATTTTTATGTTTGACATCTATAAAAGTATATATTGTGACCATGAAAGAAATTTACTTATCCTTAGTTAGAATCTTTTCTTGCAATGTCTACGCTCGTGGAGGTGATAATATATGCATTGTTGAAACAAACTATGAGAAGGTAATAGTTTCAGGAAAAAAATAAAAACTGGCAACATCGAGGTCATCACATGTTTATGGAAATTGTCATATGATATGCTACCAATAAACTCTTATATACTACTATATACAGTATACTATATTACGTAATAATTACGATGAACAAATCAAATGCACATTTTTCTGATTCACGGCCCACCAGTCTTGCTTTAGACTAATGACTTTCATAAGATGGAATAGGTTTAACATAGTTCGTTTAATAGGTTACCACTTAAAACAATGGATAAACTATCTATTAGTGAGACGACCATGACTTCCTCGAAATGCGAGCGCGTGAGAGGTTCACTGAGGAATTTGGTCATTAGATTCTTCACGTAGGATATATATCACAAACAACAATATTGACAACAATTCCCAACAATTACTTAATATCAATCATTGCATTTGACCAAATAATTTAGACCTGCGTCAAAATAACTTAGATATCATGCCATGATTTGGGATATTTGCCGAATTAGTCGTTCTCTATAGTCTACAGTATACAGGGTGTCCCAGAATTAACTATCTATTTCAATGAAATCGGACAAATTTTTTAAAAACACACTTTTATTTATGTTTATCATGTTTAATATGTGTTAAAAATGTATAAATTTCTAAATTTTTTTCATAATTTTATTTTCATAATTTTTTCATAGTTTTTCATAGTTTTATTTTCATTCTCTTTCAGAACCCTATTAATAATGAATACACAAGAACGCATCTTTGTTGTAACATCCCGTATCAAAGGAATGCAATGTAATGAAATCAGAGAAAAATTTACAAGAAGATTCCACAGAACCGGTCCTACAGACAAAGCGATTCGTGAACTTGTGAACAAATTTAAAAGAACTGGATCCGTACACGACGAGGTGGGAAGAGGACGCCCAAGGACAGCACGTAACAGTACCGAACAGGTACGACAATTGTTTGAGGATGAACCAACAACTTCGGTTAGGGAGGCCGGTCGAAGACTCAACATATCCAAGACAACAGTTCATAGAATCTTGCGTTCGACACTGATGAAAAAGGCTTATCACATTCAAGTACTGCATGCCCTAAATGAAGAGGATTATCCAAATCGAGCAGCAAGGTGTGCAGAAATTGTGGATCAAATCGAAAATGAAAGTTTATTGGATAACATCTTATTCAGTGATGAGGCGACTTTCCACACGTGTGGTAAAGTCAATCGACACAACTGTCGTATCTGGGCCAATGAAAGACCGTCTGAAGTCATAGAATGGCAAAGAGACTCTCCAAAAGTTAACGTGTGGCTTGGAATGACCAAATCCAAAATTTATGGCACATTCTTCTTTGCGGAGGCAACTGTAACAGGTACCGTCTACCTTGATATGCTTCAGCAGTTTCTCGAACCACAGCTTCTTGATGATGGCATTCTTGATAATGTTGTGTTTCAACAAGATGGAGCACCATGTCATTATGCTCTAATTGTTCGAGAATACCTCAACAGACGCCTTCCGAACTGGTGGATTGGACGTGGAGGACCTCGACCTTGGCCTCCGCGTTCTCCGGATTTGACACCCCTGGATTTCTTTGCATGGGGTTTCATAAAAACAAAGGTTTATCGCCAAAATATCAATAGTTTAGCTGAACTTAAAGAACGCATCCAGTTGGCAGAGCGGGAGATAACACCTGAAATGCTTCAAAATGTGTTTCGCAGCGCTGAGGATAGATTTGAAATTTGCAGAGATACAGACGGTGCACATGTTGAAACTTCTCAATAAAGTTTTGACTTATGATTTATAAATCTATTTGTTTTTGTATCATAATTTAGTAATAAACACAAAATTATGTCAGTTTTTATTAAATTTGTCCGATTTCATTGAAATAGATAGTTAATTCTGGGACACCCTGTATATTGAGACGGTATAATGTAATGCCCAGCTAATATTATGATGACTAGGATTGCTCCATAACCATCCCAACATCCCGAAACTTGCTCCATTCTGCTTCTTAATCATTTGTATTTTAAACACTAAAATGTAGCAGAAGTGACGTAATAATGGACGTCATTGATTGTGTTAGAGCAGTTATGTGCACCAATCCGAACACACCTCCGCTGCCATAAGGACCGCCCATTTTATACCTAACAGACTAGCTTGGGACGAGACAGAAGCGTGAGACTTCTTGTAAGCACTGTACATAGATACACAGGTCAGTTGAGTGGGACCTTTTAAAGCCAAACTGATTAGATGTCCATAAGAAATTATTTAATCGGCGTAACAAGAGTTTTTCTAGTAGTTTCGAGAAGCAGGAAGCGACAGCAATAGGCCTGTAATTATTGCTGGACAGAATGTCTCCATACTTATATTTAACCAGGGGCAAGATATATACCCTCATGAACTCTGCAGGGATATAGCTATGAGCAAGCATGGCTGATAGGAGCAATGATATATGCAGACATACTACGTCATTTGCATATTTTAAGTGCTCATTCGATAAGTCATCTACCCCTGACGCAGAACCAGACTTTAACTCTTTAATTAACCTCTTTACTTCAGAAAATGATATAAAAATATTTTCCCTTGTCCCTCCCACAATCGTTTGGCTGCAATCTATCTTAAGATATACAGGGTGGGCGGAAAGTAGCTCCCTATTTTGGATTGGTAAAAAAATACGTATATTATCCATTTATTTCAGAAGAAATAATATGAAAAGGTAGGCATACATGGTAGGTTTTCTCTAAAATTCAATGTGGGCTCCAACTCTTTCCACCAGCTTCTGGAGCCGCCCAGGAATGGCGTCCACTGACTTTAGCAGGAACTCCGGCGGGATGGAGGACATGACTTCCCGAATTCGGTCCTCCAGTTCTTCCAATGTCCTCGGCTTGGTGCGGTAGACTTCTTCCTTTACCCACCCCTAAAGAAAGAAGTCGCACGGTTACCGCTGAAAAACGGAAGAATCGGTTCAGTGTAACGGTGTGGTGTGGTATGACCTCAGATCAGGTTGTGGGCCCGTTCCTTCTGCGCAACACCATGAATGCTGAGCGGTACCTTGCTATGTTGCGAAACGAGGTCTGGCCGGTTGTCAGCACATGGGAACATCGACGATCTGATATTTATGCAAGATGGCGCCCCTCCGCACTTCGCTCTTGTTGTCCGTGAGTGGCTGGATGCCCACTTCCCTGGGCGTTGGATGGGTCGTCGTGGTCCACATCAATGGCCAGCCAGGAGCCCCGACTTGACACCGTGCGACTTCTTTCTTTGGGGGTGGGTAAAGGAAGAAGTCTACCGCACCAAACCGAGGACATTGGAAGAACTGGAGGACCGAATTCGGGAAGTCATGTCCTCCATCCCGCCGGAGTTCCTGTTAAAGTCAGTGGACGCCATTCCTGGGCGGCTCCAGAAGCTGTTGGAAAGAATTGGAGCCCACATTGAATTTTAGAGAAAACCTACCATGTATGCCTACCTTTTCATATTATTTCTTCTGAAATAAATGGATAATATACGTATTTTTTTACCAATCCAAAATAGGGAGCTACTTTCCGCCCACCCTGTACTGTATATATATATATATATATATATATTATATATTATAAGGAATATATACATTTAACTGCAATGACCACGCAGTATATTAATGTATAGAAACGACGTAAGTTTAGAGGAGCGTTCTGCACACGAGGAAGAGAAATAACGAACAAATGAAAAATGAGGTAACCGCCCGGGAATCGAACCCGGGATCTTCCGATTTCCGGTCAGATATGCTATCCACTACACCACGGGCCTCGATCAGTCAGAAGTCGTAATTCTCCTACATATATATATATATATATATATGAAAATTATTTCACGAAAGTAACACGTAAAAAATATTTATGATGAATAAAACCACGAAGGAAAGGAAACACAGAATGGTGCTCAAGCGCTTTCGTCTAATGACATTCTCAGGAACACTGAAGTACATAAAGAGCTACAGCCTATATATAGGTTACAGAAAAAAATATATATATATATATATATATATATATATATATACAATACACGGAGATATAAAAATAAAAATTAAACATTAAAGGATTGTGGAAGGAGCATACAAATTTGTAAGGAAAAACTACCGATTTTTAGCACAAGATCAAATGAATTGTTTCCAACCAGTGTTATAGATAATTAAAAAAAAAATACAAATTTATACTGGAAATCTGCCCGGGTTTTAGCACTCTGCGCTTCTTGTTTAAGTTCGATGTATATAAAAATAAATTGAAAAATAAAAGTTATTAGAGTAGCATACAAGTTTACCAAAGATTTAGCGTTCTACCCTTCTTATCTAAATCTTTTCTGAAGGAATTCAAAACAACAGGATCGAGTTGAAAAAGACCTTTGCTTATATTGAAGTTATTTGTAAGTTGGATAATGGCAGACTCAAGAATATTTCTATTAACAATGTTGCTCTAGAGGGAAATAAAACTGAAGCATTATTCCAATCAATACAGTGGGATAACTCTGACAAATGGACAAAAAGAGCACTGGACGACTGTCCTGTTCTAACGGAATATTGATGCTGTTTTATACGTGTGTGCAAATCCTTTCCCGTCTGACCTATGTAAAAGGAATCACACCCTTAGGATCGCCAGTCCGGAATACATCGATGCCGAATTTGAAAAAATCAACGGTATTGGAAGTGATCTGTGTTATCCATCTGCGTTTATTGAATCTTGTCTCAACAAGGCAAAACGAACTTTCTATCGTGTGAATAATAACACGCGTACTTTGTCAAAAAATATTTTAGTACTTCCATTTTTCCCGGCCTTTTTAGGCATTGCTAATGTACTTAAACTTTTGGATATTAATGTAGTATTTTCATATAACAATATTGTGAAAAATATCATAGTAAAAAATAGCCCTCTCAATAATTCAGGCATTATCTATAAAATTGGTTGTAAACAATGTGATTCCTTTTACATAGGTCAGACGGGAAAGGATTTGCACACACGTATAAAACAGCATCAATATTTCGTTAGAACAGGACAGTCGTCCAGTGCTCTTTTTGTCCATTTGTCAGAGTTATCCCACTGTATTGATTGGAATAATGCTTCAGTTTTATTTCACTCTAGCAACATTGTTAACAGAAATATTCTTGAGTCTGCCATTATCCAACTTACAAATAACTTCAATATAAGCAAAGGTCTTTTTCAACTCGATCCTGTTGTTTTGAATTCCTTCAGAACAGATTTAGATAAGAAGGGTAGAACGCTAAATCTTTGGTAAACTTGTATGCTACTCTAATAACTTTTATTTTTCAATTTATTTTTATATACATCGAACTTAAAACCCGGGCAGATTTCCAGTATAATTTTTTTTTTTTTTTTTTTTAATTATCTATAACATTGGTTGGAAACAATTCACTTGATCTTGTGCTAAAAATCGGTAGTTTTTCCTTACAAATTTCTATGCTCCTCCCACAATCCTTTAATGTTTAATTTTTATTTTTATCTCTCCGATATATATATACATTTTTTTTTTTCTGTAATCTATATATAGGCTGTAACTCTTTATGTACTTCAGTGTTGCTGAGGATGTCATTAGACGAAAGCGCTTGAACACCATTCTGTGTTTCCGTTCCTTCATGGTTTTATTCATCATATATATATATATATATATATATATATATATATATATATATACACGTAATGATCTCGATGACGTCATTTAATTTTTAAAAATTAATTATTTAATTTATTAACACAAAGGTGCACAACCTCGAGACCTAACCTAACCTAACCTAACCAATCGTCAAGGGCGTACAGTTGACCTAACAGGACATTCAATGAACCTAACCGGGTATTCAATAATTTTACTATAGGTTTCGACATATATGTGTGTATATATATATATATATATATAACCTTTGGTTAGCTTCAGCCCTAACTGTTCATTCTGACGAAGGTCAAGCTTTTCACTCCATTTAGACATACAGTTTAACGTGGAATCCGAACCACGCCCCATCAGCAGCCCAGCGTCTTAACCACTAGGCCACCTAGGGTACCCATTTATCTACCAACCACTTTCTTTAGTGTGTGGAAGGATGAACAGCTGGATTTTGCTGCACGCCGGCTGCCGTCGGGTCTCGAACCCGGGGCCAATGGATTCGTAGTCAGCGACGCTAACCACTATACCACCGAGGCGCCTATATATATATACGTAATGACATAATGATCTTGATGACGTCATTTAATTTTTTAAAATTAATTATTTACTTTATTAACACCTAGGTGAACAACCTCAGGACCTGGAATATTGTAAATGTAATGAATGTAACACAAACTTATAGTTCTGTAAATTATAACTTATTACTACATCTAATTTTAAAAGCAATTTAGCAGACAGGTGGGCAATACATTTTCAGAACTCCAACAAAGAGAGCAACACAAAATTGCAGACGAAGGATAAGCACAAAATAACAGAGAATGTTCTTTTAATAGATTCACAGTAATAACTGAATCTACACACAGTATTAAAACCAAAAGTTAGCAGCTGACGAGGAAGCTTCTAACAGTGGCTGTATCCTCCAGCGCGGGACACGTCAACGCGTCAACGCGAAGAAGAGGCGACGTCAAACCGAAACATCAACGCACTGGTGGCCAAACTTCCTCAAATCTCCGTGCAGCGGGCTGTCTACTGTTGGCCAGACTGGCAGTCGACGGCTTGTTGCCTGATACGGTCAAAGTGCCGATCGGCTCCCGGGGCCGGACCTATACCAGCGTGCTATTTTTTCATTTACTGGGAGCAATTGCGTGCTCCCCGGACTACTCTTACTCTCCGGCGACATTAGGACTAATCCAGGCCCCACTACAACTTACACATGTCACCATACTCAAAGACATAGACACAACAGGACCATGAGACACATACAGAAGCATAATATTAACATATTACAGTACAACGTAGATGGCCTCACAAACAAAATCATGCAGCTTAGGGAATTCGTACACAAACAAAACATTCACATAGCACTTATACAAGAAACAAAACTAAAACGCACACACAAAACACCCACCATCCCTGACTTCACGGCGATCCGTCAAGATCGTACTCGGGGTCACGGGGATGGACTCATCACTTACATACGTAAAAGCATTAGCTACACTGATGCCACCCAAAACATTACAAACACAATGCAAACAGATAACACAATAAAAATACAGGCAGTTAACATTAAAACACGCGCAAAACACAACACCACACTCATCAACATTTACATCCCACCAGATAGTTCACCTCAGGTGCCACTCAGTGCCAGCCATTTACAATCTACAGTTACACAAGCTGGCCTCTCTCACTAATGTCATCTTAGGAGGAGACATCAACGCTAAAGACACAAGTTGGTACCTGCACAACCAAAGCAACACCAGAGGCGCCAACATAGCTACACAACTAAACAGCCTCTTCATTCTTAACAATACAGAAGAACATACACACATACCACATCAAGCAGGATACTCAAACTCCTCCCCAGACATAACATTCTGTTCCCCCTCACTAGCAATACATACACACTGGAGAACAGAAAAACAACTGTCATCAAACCACCTGCCTATCATCATTACAACACGTTCTACACTCTGCCCCAACAGCTTTAGGCACACTTACAGAAATTACAAGAAAGCTGATTGGAAACAGTTCAAAATACGGAATGAGGAACAATTCACCACATTAAACAGCACACCCATCATAAACATCAATACAACACTCAAGACATTTAATCAGATCATCAATAATGTAAACAAATATATACCCAAGGGTAACATTACGAAATTCAACCCAAATTACACTAGAAAAATGTCCCACCTCATAAGGCAACGTAACAACCTCAAACATAACACACAAACACCACACACATAAGCCATAAAACAGCAGATATAACAGCTCAACACAGAAATAAACAACAAACTTAAAGAAAAACAAACAGAAACATTTAGGGAATTCATAACAACACTAAACCACTCCACAGATACATTCAGGCTATACAAGACTATAAACAGCATTACCCACTCTAACAGCTGCATTCACACCTCGGCTATCTGTCGCAGCCAAAATAATATCCCAACATATACACAACAAGCTAACATTCTAGTTAATCACTACGCAAAGATAAGTCACTTAAACAGAGACAACAACACGTAGACAGACAAACAGCCAAACACAAGAAAACGTACAGACTCGACACGACCATTACATCCTTCATTCAATACAGACCAGACCACCAAGATCATCAAAAACATTAAGAATTCGAAGGCTACTGGACCAAACAACATATCTAACATACACCTTAAACACTTTGGCCCACAGGGAATACCGTACTAGCTCTCACAAACATCAGCACATATTCATACCAACACTGTATTATTCCTAACATATGGAAACAAGGTAAAATTATTACAAAAATCCAACAGAATCAGCTTCCTATAAACCTATTACTTTACTATGCACACCTTCCAAAGTAACAGAAAGACTAATCTTACAAATCACCAACCC
The DNA here is from genome assembly GCA_023014485.1 of Bathynomus jamesi. NCBI lineage: Eukaryota > Metazoa > Arthropoda > Malacostraca > Isopoda > Cirolanidae > Bathynomus > Bathynomus jamesi. Next base: position 380,620 of record JAJOZX010000636.1, on the reverse strand, counting down.
AGCGCCCACACATACCACTATCGCCTACTCAACATGGATTCAGACTTCACCACTCAACTACGACATTACTCACTAACCTCACGCAGCACATCATGGATGGCATCAACTCCAGACGACCAGCTCAACGTACACTATTAGCAATAATACACATTTCTAAGGCATTTGATGCGATCCCACGCTTCCCTCTCATAAACAAAATACTCAACAAAAACATGCACAATAACACCAAAAGGTGGCTGAGCAACTACCTTTAAGGAAGGTACTCACATGTCACATTTAATGGTAAGTCATCCAAAAACAAGCTTTTTCCGAACGGGGTCCCTCAAGGCTCTGTTCTCTCACCAACACTGTTCAACTTATATATGCATGACATTTCAACACCTATAGATAACAAGCTTACCTTATCATCATATGCAGATGATATTACTCTAACATCCACCCACAACAACATCGACACCGCTACAAATAACCTACAAACATACATAAATAGTATAGAAGACTAGCTCACACACAATAGACTCAAAGTTGCGCCCACAAAATCAACCATCACCTTGCTAACAAGCAACACAAAAGAACACCAGATACCTCCACAGCTTACACTAAACAACACCAACATTCCACACACTCACAGGACCAAAATACTTGTGGTCACATACAACACATCATTATCTTTTGCAAACCACATTCAGGACATTAAAAAAAATGTACGTCAAGACTTAACACGCTTAGGGTGCTAACAGGCACAAACTTTGGACACCAGCAGAAAACAACATCACTCATATACAAACAATATATTCGCTCAGTTATGGACTATGCTAGCCCATGCTGGACACCCATTATCTCAAACACACACATAAACACCTTACAGACGATACAAAACAACGTACTTCGTATCATTACAGGATGTACTCAAACAACACCAATAGAACACCTGCACACAGAAACAAAAATACTGAAAGTTAGGGAACATTTAGACACGAGGGGAACACAATTCATGGCAGCAGCGACAACTAACCCACAACACCCTTGCCACTACATGTACAATCATGCACCAACCAGTGGTGTAGTGCTAAATAAAGAAGTGAGGGAACGCATTTTGAAAGTGTTACTCAGATGCGGGGGGACAATGGCGAGCCCATACAGCTGGGGGTCCGGGGGCACTGTAAGCCCCCCGGGAAATCTTTTGAAGTCTGACCAATTTCAGGGATATTTTGAGGTCATATGCACTGGATATTAGGATATATTCCAAGGTTGAAGATGCAGTATTTCCAGTGTCATTAGATATATGACATCCAGTACGATCAATAAAAATAGCTAACAACTGGAATGATTAACTAAAAAAAGTTAACAACTGGTACGCCGTGGTGACTGTTTCACCAGATCTTTATAGGCTAGCATTGCCTCAGTCGAAGCTAAAAGAAATGAAACAGTTAATGATTCTTTCTCATATTTCTTCTAGGGGTGAGAATTAAAATTTCATGACGTTAGAGATTTGTAAGTTCGGATTTATTTGAAATAGTGAGGGAACACCGTTCCGTCTACCAAAAAAAGTAAGGGAACGCCGTTCCCACGCGTTCCCACAGCACTACATCACTGGCACCAACACCTCGCACCATTAAGGTAACACCAGAGAAACATTATAACCAAATACTCCATTCCATACCACGCCCCACAGACATAACACAGTACAGAAAACACATACACACACACACACACACACCTAACCCACAAAGCACTGACACAACTCGGTCCGAATGCGGTTCTAGGTGCGAAGCCGCCACCCATTGGCAGGTCAGAGACCAGCCTGAGCAGATCGGATCGAGTTAACTTAGCACGATTCCGATATGGACATCACCCCAACTTACAGACATATAAACACATACTAGCCAACTCCACAGACGACGTCTTCTACCTGTGCCAGGACACACCACAAACAATTGAACACATTATGACAGACTGTACCGCTCTAGCACAACAAAAAACACAACACAGCATCACTAGTGCGCTGTACCTCTGGTCCACTCCGGAGAGGGCGATCGGTTACCTGCGTACTGCCGGCTTGCTCGATCAGGGTGGGCTGATCGGCTAACCAACATCAACAGCCTCGGGACCTAATCAATATGTGTGTGAAGTTTCATGTTTGTAACTGCGTCCTTTTATTATTATAGATTACTAGTACAGTTCCCGTCACTTCGCTGACGGTTAGACAGGCTAAACTACAAAAAAAGAACCCAGCCGTGAAAATTTTGAGCTTCACATTGTGTCAACATTTCTGAATCTGGTATCTCCCAAAACCTCCTCAACCCCATTCACATTCATGCAACTTGGGGGCTAACCCCCTCCCCCATTACCCCCACCCCTCCCCATTACCACCCCACCCCCCATTACCCCCACCCCCACCCTTCCGCCCACCCCAACCCTTCCCCCCACTCCCACCCTTCCCCCCACCCTCACCCTTCCCCCATTGCTAAACTACAGAAAAGAACACATTCATGAAAATCTTGAGCTACACATTGCCGCCCGTAATACAATTTCTGAATTTTTTTTACAATTTCTGAATTTTTTTCTCACAATTTTTTCTCACAATTTCTGAGTGTGACGGACGGACAGACAGACAGACAGACGGACGGACAGCTCTCTTATTATAGTATAGATTACTACGGGCGGCAATGTGAAGCTCAAGATTTTCATGACTGTTCTTTTCTATAGTTTTATTGACCAAATAATTGAACCGACAGTAATTGGGGGTTCAATTATTTGGTCAGTAAAACTATAGTCATGAAAATCTTAAGATTCAGAAAGCTTGACACAATATGAAGCTCAAAATTTTCACGGCTGCGTTCTTTTCTGTAGTTTAATCGCGGTGCTGGGGTCTTTGGGCCCAGTAATTTTAATTATTTAATTTATTAACACCCTGGTGCACAACCTGGGGACCTAATCAATATGTGTGTGAAGTTTCATATTTGTAACTGCTTCCATTATGGAGTTATGGCTGGAACACACACACAACACACACACACACACACACACACACACACACATTTTTATTATATATATATACACAGGGCTGGGAAAATACATAAACACATTGATGTATCATTCGCCCACCAGAATAAGTCCTCGCCAACGATTGTTTTCTCCTTTTCTCGTCCCAAAAGTAGCGAGTACTTCGGGGAACAATAATGATACTACTACTACTACTACTACTACTACTTATTATTGTTGCTAAAATAATAATGGTTTTTAACGGTGTTCGCTCTCCCGGTCAAAAATCTCAGTGACCACAGGCGAGCAGTAGAATGTATTTTTCCAACCCTATATAAAATATCAATATTTTTTCATGCAAAAGTTTGTGACCCCTTAGGAAATTTGTGGAAGTGTTTGAACTGTGATATATCAAGAATTGTATAAATGCCCAGACATATTGTACGTAAAGCTGGCGTCATATATTATTACTAGCTGAGGTAACCGGCGTTGCACGGGATAAATTTCACATTGCTGTTATATGTCGTTCACGGTCAGCTTCAAGGCGTGATTGTCTTTCTTGGGGTGTTCCTCTTGCTCTGGTAGCTGCTACACTTTCTCGGACAGCTTCAAGACGTGATTGTCTTTCTTGGAGGTTTTCTCTTGCTCTGGTAGCTGCTACACTTTCTCGGACAGCTTCAAGACGTGATTGTCTTTCTTGGAGGTTTTTTCTTGCTCTGGCTGTTGCATGTCGTTCACGGTCAACTTCAAGGCGTGACTGTCTTTCTTGTGAGCTTTCCTGCTTCCGGGCTTCTTTATTTTTTCTGGCTGCTGATGTAGATCTGCCTAAACTTGCCCGTTTCTTTGGTGGCATGGTAAAGTTGTTGGGATTTTCAAAAACTGCAAAAAAACATTGCCACATTAACTTCCTGTAACTATTCGCACAAACAGACAAACATACAAACAGACAGGCTGACCGACTCTGTGTTGACATTCTTCATCCCATAAGAGGTTCCCGTGCCAAATTTGGTAGTTCTAGGTCAAACGGTTTGAAGTCGTAATTATATGTGAAGCTCAAGATTTTCATGACTGTGTTCTTTTCTATAGTTTTATTGACCAAATAATTAGTCATGAAAATGTTAAGATTCAGAAATCTTGACACAATGTGAAGCTCAAAATTTTCACGGCTGCGTTCTTTTCTGTAGTTTAATCGCGGTGCTGGGGCCTTCGAGCCCAGTAATTTTAATTATTTAATTTATTAACATTCTTCACCCCATAAGAGGTTCCCTTGCCAAATCTGGTAGCTCTAGGTCAAACGGTTTGCGCATGCATAAAGGACAGACAAACAAACAAACAAACAGACAGGCGAAAATATATAATAGATTATCTTATCTTATCTTATCTTATCTTATCTTATATATATATAAAAGAGGAAGTTTGTTTGTCTGTTTGTTTGTTCTCTATTGAAATGAATATGGCTGCACCAAATAGTGTTTAAGGTAGTGAATCAGATATAACTTTTCACGGGGAATCTAATGATGTGCACAGTAGGTAGGTACAGTAGGTAGGTAGGTAGGTAGGTAGCAGTGGTGGGCACCGTTAACCAAAAAGTTAACTTCGTTAACCGCTAATCCGTTAACCAAAAAGTTAACTTCGTTAACCGTTAATCCGTTAATTCGTTAAACATGTAACGGAAGTTACCGATAAACCGTTAACGTTAACTTTTATTATAAAAAAAATGAAAAACACAATATATATATAATTTAATTTTCCCTCTTCTTCTCGTTCTCCATTTTGTCCATGAGATGCATGTTGCCCTTCATGAAAATTAGCATATCAAAGTTTTCATCAGACAGGGATGATCTCTTGGCCCTCAGGATGTCCTTGCCCATAGAGAACAAACGCTCCACTGCAGCACTGGAGGGGATGGCTGTGTTGAACTTGATGAACAAGTCCACCAACACTTGCTCACCCAAGAAGGCAGCATCTGTCAGCAAGTCCTTGGAGTTGGTCTCCAGGCAGGTCTTGACCAAGCTCTGGGCCTTGCCCTTGAGTGACCTGTGGCTTCTGCTGCTCTCTTTTGTCTGGATGACAGCACTGAAGAAGTCATCCTCCTCCTCCTCCTCGTTGTTGCTGCCTCCACTGTTGCTGCCCACTTCGTTGGACTGCTGCTTCATGGCCTCCTCGACTGTACCCTCCATGCTTTTCCTCACCCTGGCGACCTTGGTGTTGTCATACTTGTCCAACCAGATGAGGCGAAACCTGGGATGGAAGGCAGCAGCCAGCTGGCATTCGTCATCCTCCAGGAGGGGCCCAAACCTTTTGTCGATGCCTGCCAAAAGTGCGTCGACCAAGGCGGATTAATTGCGCACCTGCTCAGCACTGAAAATAATAGAAACTTTTAAACGTTTATTTATGAATTTTTTGGGTTAACGGACTTGAGTTAACGGAAGTTAAATGTAACGGAAGTTAATTAGTCCGATAATGATTTTCAAAGTTAACTTAAAAGTTAAATCGTTAACGAAAAAGTTAACTTCGTTAATTAACGATTAACGGATTAACGGTTTGTGCCCAGCTTTGGTAGGTAGGTACAGTAGGTAGGTACAGTAGGTAGGTAGGTACAGTAGGTAGGTACAGTAGGTAGGTAGGTAGACTAGACAGTAGGTAGGTACAGTAGGTAGGTACAGTAGGTAGGTAGACTAGACAGTTTTATTTAGTAAATGGGTAGGTACAGTAGGTAGGTAGTACAGTAGGTAGGTAGACTAGACAGTTTTATTTAGTAAATGGGTAGGTACAGTAGGTAGGTACAGTAGGTAGGTAGGTACAGTAGGTAGGTACAGTAGGTAGGTAGACTAGACAGTTTTATTTAGTAAATGGGTAGGTACAGTAGGTAGGTACAGTAGGTAGGTAGGTAGGTAGGTAGGTAGGTACAGTAGGTAGGTACAGTAGGTAGGTAGGTAGGTACAGTAGGTAGGTACAGTAGGTAGGTAGACTAGACAGTAGGTAGGTAGGTAGGTAGGTACAGTAGGTAGGTACAGTAGGTAGGTAGACTAGACAGTTTTATTTAGTAAAAGGTAGGTAGGTACAGTAGGTAGGTAGGCTAGACAGTTTTATTTAGTAAATGATACATTAAAATCTTGTTTAGTTTTGAATGACGGCATAAAGTCACGGGATTTAAGTGGAATCTAATGGTGTGCATAAAAGTTTCAAAATTTCGAGAACTTTTTAAAATATAAGGTTAAGGAATAAGTTTTTTCATTTTAACACAAAAAAGCTTAAAATCATTATTTTCGAAAACTTTTTAAAATATAAGGTTAAGGAATAAGTTTTTGCATTTTGACACAAAAAAAGCTTAAAATCATTATTTTCGAGAACTTTTTAAAATATAAGTTTAAGGAATAAGTTTTTGCATTTTGACATTTGAGTGTGACTTTTGCTATGGGTGACAATGGCCCAAAAAAGTTGGAACACCTCGCAATCTTTATGTTTTGACACCCAATGGAAAAACACGTAACATTGTTTACACTGAAGTGCTACAAAATGTCTGATGTTTTCAAGGAATAAAAACAATTACCAAAACTTTGTGTTTATGTGTTCATTTAGTTTTGTTCATCTTTTTACCTTATTTTGACACACCCTTACATCCCGGGCAACGCCGGGTATCTCTGCTAGTTGTATATAAAGGTGGTGTCATATAGTAATAAAATAATAATGAGTAAATGGGAAAAGATAACAGATAAAAATGGATAAACATTTTTTTTCCAAGACTGTAACAAAAGTTTAGGCTGTCATTGTATTAGTAACTTGTAGAACGTCCTTTTCCTGCAATACTTCAAGCTGATGTTTCCTATATCCTTGTACCATCTTCTGTATTCGTCTTTTCGGTATAACCATATCATTCTTCGTGTTAAAATACCTTCAATTCGGTAAAAGTTAGAGTACTAACCAAGCCCCACTTTCAGCCTCCTCACCGAAGGCAGAAAAAATAATGAAAACTTTACTGGTGCTTTATCGAATGCGCTGTATCAATTCGGGTCAGATTGCTTGCAAATGCAGATGACATATAGACCCAAAGCATTGACCAAGCCGACACCTTGCTTCACTACTCGGATTGTGTGTGCCTTTTCTTAAACGCCTTTTTTCTTTTACCATCAAACAAACCTCTTTTATTGTGTCCGAAAAGTTTGCTATTTCTCGCATCATACCAAAAGTATTGTTCCAGGATGCTTGAAAACTATCAGGCTCTTCTTTAATATAATTAAGACGTACTTGTTTGTGACGAGAACGCAGAAATGGCTTCTTAACCCTCATCAGGAACGATGGGGTCAAAACATTGAAAGAAATGATATTATTCATTAAAAGTTCTTAAATGTGAAATACAATGTTTCATTCATGTAATTGTTTCATTACAGACTTTTTATAGCGCCCTTTTGTAAGATTTTAGGCCTGAGGTCATAGAGACTCCATGGTTCCAATAACGTAAGTAAATTGAAGGTTCTCGACGAGGGTTAAGCGAAGTAAACAATTCTTGTGAAGTGTTTTCAGGACTATTGGGATACGCATAAGATATCTGCTGTTTTAAGTAGTAAGTTGGAGATTCTTGACGACATCTCAGACAATCTTTCTCGCAGCTCTGAGGAAGATTTTGAAACATTCATGATCCTTGAAAGAATGCAATAATACCGCACTTTCATTTCTTCATAACGTTCTAGATCGGAGTGACAGTAGGGTGAGACAATTGAAAAGTTTTCTGCAGCTTTTCCCAAACTCATCGACAATCTTCTGTTGATTCAGGTCTTCCGAAAACTCTCTTGGAAAAACAAGCATTGATTTGACAGTTGATTAGCCAAACCAGGCTAAGTAATGGAACATTCAAAAGTTATTGAAAATGTGGAAATTTCAAAGAAACTGAAACTGAAACTGTATGGGCTCAATTTAAAATTACGTTGTGTTACAGAGAGGAAAGGAGTGGCGGCGAGAAGGAAAGACTAAAATCCTCGAGTGCCGCGAATGAAGAACAGATAGCAGTGGGGTGTCCTGACCAAAAGGGGTTGCAAACGAATGGACTACAAAATCGGTACAAAATATAACTATTAGATCATATGAAGTATATATACACATATATCTAAGTCTAAAGACACAATGGAAATGCGTATAATTACGAATGAATTCCGATTATGACAATACACTCCTGGGATGCACTCGGCCATAGAGGAAGTTCTACGAGTTACTGATTTGAATGAAGGGTGCCGAAAACTTGTGTTGAATTAAAAAAAACATCATTATCCGCTTTCATCTGGCCTCGATTTCACTCTACTCCTCTTTTTACTTATTTTTTTATAAATATAGTAGCAGCTTCGTAAATTTTGCATGTGTGTGTGTGTGTGTGTGTGTGTGCGAGAGAGAGAGAGAGAGAGAAGAAGAGAGAGAGAGAGAGAGAGTATATAAGGAAAGATATTTCTAAATAATGCACAAATGAAACACTCTCAAATTCTCATTTTAAAAAGGTTTGTAAATTTTTATCTTTCCCTCAAAGTACATATACTTTATTACCTAATTCAATTATCATTCTTTAACGAAAAATATAATTAAATAATTGATAATAATAATAATTATAATACATATAAAATTTCACCCTTTAAACGGGTAAAATATAAATAAATTATTAAATGGAACTGATCAAACTGAACTTTGAAAAGCTTTTAAATTTTCACTCCTTTTTAAAGACTTGCAGATCTGAATACTTGAACAAGAAGGATTTCTGATAACTAAAGAATATTTAAAGAATAACTATAAAGATAGATAAATAGGTAAATAGAGAGAGAGAGAGAGAGAGAGAGAGAGAGAGAGAGAGAGAGAGAGAGAGAGAGAGAGAGCATCTGAATCTATACTGATATTTGTGACGATCGAACTGCCTGCGACTTTCTTTTTTCTTTCTTTGTTTCTTATAGCCGGCCAAACCACTGGCCAGATTTGAATAAAACTTGGGAGATATGGGTAACTGAGGCCGAGAAAGAACATAGGCTATGTGGCATCGGCCTCCCAGGTCATCTGACGCAGCTGGAGGCCTCTGTATTCCGAATTAGTTGAAAGATAGTGACATCATAGACACGTCATAAAATGGGCGGAGCTCTAGCATATATATATATTATGATGAATAAAACCACGAAGGAAAGGAAACACAAAATGGTGCTCAAGCGCTTTCGTCTAATGACATCCTCAGGAACACTGAAGTACATAAAAAGGTTAAGCCTATATATAGGTTACAGAAAGAAAAAAAAAAAATAAATAACATACATACACACACACACACATACATATATATATATATATATATATACATATCTATATATACAAATACATACACACATACATACATACATATATATACAATAAACAGAGAAGTAAAAATAATAAAAAATTATAAAAAAATTAAAAATTAAAACCTTAAAAGATTACCAGTGAGGCGTACAGATTTTGTAAGGAAAAATATCGATTTTTAGCACAAGATCAAATGGATTATAAAAATACAAATTTATACTGGGAAAAAAAAAAAAAAAAAAAAAAAAAAAAAATGCAAATTAAAAGTTAATCGATTTTTAGCACAAGATCAAATGGATTATAAAAATACAAATTTATACTGTCCGGGTTTTAACACAATGCTGCCTATGGTCAGGTTTCGATATATATAAAAAAAAAAAAAAAAAAAAAAATGCAAAATTAAAAGTTAATAAAGTAGAAAACAAGTTTACCAAAGATTTAATGTTTTACACTTCTTATCTATATCTGTTTTAAAGGAATTCAACATAACAGGATCGAGTTGAAAAAGACCTTTGCTTATGTTGAAGTTATTTGAAAGTTGGATAATGGCAGACTCAAGAATATTTCTATTAACAATGTTGCTTGAATGGAATAAAACTGAAGCATTATTCCAATCAATACAGTGGGCAAACTCTGACAAATGGACAAAAAGGGCACTGGACAACTGTCCTGTTCTAACGGAATATTGATGCTGTTTTATACGTATGTGCAAATCCTTTCCCGTCTGACCTATGTAAAAGGAATCACATTGTTTACAACCAATTTGTAGATAATGCCTGAATTATTGGTAGGGCTATTTTTTACTATGATATTTTTCACAATATTGTTATATGAAAATACTACATTAATATCCAAAAGTTTAAGTACATTAGCAATGCCTAAAAAGCCCGGGAAAAATGGAAGTACTAAAATATTTTTTGACAAAGTACGAGTGTTAATATTGACACGATAGAAAGTTCGTTTTGCCTTGTTGAGACAAGATTCCATAAACGCAGATGGATAACACAAATCACTTCCAATACCGTTGATTTTTTCCAATTCGGCATCGATGTATTCCGGACTGGCGATCCTAAGGGCGCGGAGAAACATTGATGAAAATATGGCCTTCTTAGTGGGGGTATCATGTCCCGAGTAAAAGTGTACGTAGGACAAATTGTTTGTCGTTTTCCGATAGATACTAAACTTAAAACCTGGGCTTTAGTATCTATCGGAAAACGACAAACAATTTGTCCTACGTACACTTTACTCGGGACATGATACCCCCACTAAGAAGGCCATATTTTCATCAATGTTTCTCCGCGCCCTTAGGATCGCCAGTCCGGAATACATCGATGCCGAATTGGAAAAAATCAACGGTATTGGAAGTGATTTGTGTTATCCATCTGCGTTTATGGAATCTTGTCTCAACAAGGCAAAACGAACTTTCTATCGTGTCAATATTAACACTCGTACTTTGTCAAAAATATTTTAGTACTTCCATTTTTCCCGGGCTTTTTAGGCATTGCTAATGTACTTAAACTTTTGGATATTAATGTAGTATTTTCATATAACAATATTGTGAAAAATATCATAGTAAAAAATAGCCCTACCAATAATTCAGGCATTATCTACAAAATTGGTTGTAAACAATGTGATTCCTTTTACATAGGTCAGACGGGAAAGGATTTGCACATACGTATAAAACAGCATCAATATTCCGTTAGAACAGGACAGTTGTCCAGTGCCCTTTTTGTCCATTTGTCAGAGTTAGCCCACTGTATTGATTGGAATAATGCTTCAGTTTTATTCCATTCAAGCAACATTGTTAATAGAAATATTCTTGAGTCTGCCATTATCCAACTTTCAAATAACTTCAACATAAGCAAAGGTCTTTTTCAACTCGATCCTGTTATGTTGAATTCCTTTAAAACAGATATAGATAAGAAGTGTAAAACATTAAATCTTTGGTAAACTTGTTTTCTACTTTATTAACTTTTAATTTGCATTTTATTTTTTTATTATTTTTTTTTATATATATCGAAACCTGACCATAGGCAGCATTGTGTTAAAACCCGGACAGTATAAATTTGTATTTTTATAATCCATTTGATCTTGTGCTAAAAATCGATTAACTTTTAATTTGCATTTTTTTTTTTTTTTTTCCAGTATAAATTTGTATTTTTATAATCCATTTGATCTTGTGCTAAAAATCGATATTTTTCCTTACAAAATCTGTACGCCTCACTGGTAATCTTTTAAGGTTTTAATTTTTAATTTTTTTATAATTTTTTTATTATTTTACTTCTCTGTTTATTGTATATATATGTATGTATGTATGTGTGTATGTATTTGTATATATAGATATGTATTTATATATATATATATATATGTATGTGTGTGTGTGTATGTATGTTATTTATTTTTTCTTTTTTTCTTTCTGTAACCTATATATAGGCTTAACCTTTTTATGTACTTCAGTGTTCCTGAGGATGTCATTAGACGAAAGCGCTTGAGCACCATTTTGTGTTTCCTTTCCTTCGTGGTTTTATTCATCATAAATATTTTTCACGTGTTACCTTCGTGAAATAATTTTCATATACAGGGTGGGCGGAAAGTAGCTCCCTATTTTGGATTGGTAAAAAAATACGTATATTATCCATTTATTTCAGAAGAAATAATATGAAAAGGTAGGCATACATTGTAGGTTTCCTCTAAAATTCAATGTGGGCTCCAACTCTTTCCACCAGCTTCTGGAGCCGCCCAGGAATGGCGTCCACTGACTTTAGCAGGAACTCCGGCGGGATGGAGGACATGACTTCCCGAATTCGGTCCTCCAGTTCTTCCAATGTCCTCGGTTTGGTGCGGTAGACTTCTTCCTTTACCCACCCCCAAAGAAAGAAGTCGCACGGTGTCAAGTCGGGGCTCCTGGCTGGCCATTGATGTGGACCACGACGACCCATCCAACGCCCAGGGAAGTGGGCATCCAGCCACTCACGGACAACAAGAGCGAAGTGCGGAGGGGCGCCATCTTGCATAAATATCAGATCTTTGGGGGTGGGTAAAGGAAGAAGTCTACCGCACCAAACCGAGGACATTGGAAGAACTGGAGGACCGAATTCGGGAAGTTATGTCCTCCATCCCGCCGGATTTCCTGCTAAAGTCAGTGGACGCCATTCCTGGGCGGCTCCTGAAGCTGGTGGAAAGAGTTGGAGCCCACATTGAATTTTAGAGAAAACCTACCATGTATGCCTACCTTTTCATATTATTTCTTCTGAAATAAATGGATAATATACGTATTTTTTTACCAATCCAAAATAGGGAGCTACTTTCCGCCCACCCTGATATATATATATATATATATATATATATATATATATATATATATATATATATATATATATATATAAAGGGTGTCACAGAAGTCTTGGAAGGGTTTTATTTGGCTATAACTTTTTTCTTTTTTGATTAAGTTATTTATTTTTATTTTTCAATTAAAGTACCCTTGCTGCGATTAATGAAAATGGAATCCTGGACAGGGCAACAAAGAGTAGCTATTGTAGAACTTTATCTGACAAACAACTCTTCCATCGTTGCCGCTCAAAGAGCTTTCCGATTAAAATTCAACACACGTTCTGCTCCTTCTGATCGAGCTATTCGACGGTACGTCGCTAAATTTCGTATAGGAAAGGGTTAGGGAGACGAACCACGGACTGGGCGTCCTCGGACAAGCCGAAGTCCAACTCTGGTTGAGATGGTTCGTGAAAACGTTGAGGAAAATCCACATCAGTCTGACGACGCAGCCAGGAATTAAACATTTCAAGAAGTTCCTTACATCGAATTTTAAGAGAGGATATCAATCTTTACCCGTACAAAATTCAAAATGCTCAAGAAATTAAACCACAAAATCATCAGAGTCGGATAAGGTACGCTAATGCGATTTTAGATTTACGCAATGAAATTGAAGCTTTTCACCAGATATTAAATTTGTAATTAAAATCGCAATAAATATATTTTCAAGTGTTACAAACCTTTTTTTATTTGATCCCAAAACAAAGAAGTTATAGTCAAATGAAACCCTCCAAGACTTCTAGGACACCCTTTATATTATTATATGAAAATGAAAATGAGTGAAAATGAAATGGTTTACTGGCAGACTATAGTCCATATGACAAATATTATTAATATAATGACAGTTCACATACTAAGGATAGAAATATATACAATTGATTAGAAATAATACAGTAATGTCGACGTTAAGTGGAGCTACAGACAGACGTTTTCGTAACAAGAATTCCATAGCTTAGAGGACAAACGGCAGGATTCATGGATAGCTTGGATAATCGGGTTGGTTGATTTTTTAATTCTTTGCATTAGACTGTATTGAGCACGTCTTGTTACCTCCGGGAAGCTCGGGACATTGCAGGTAGCAAACATTTGCGAAGCTGAGCATCTCGGGGGTAATTTTTGTAAAAGTCTAAAAGACCTGTTGTACAGCAAATTTAGGGTTCTGCCAGAGCCTTTTTTATAATTCACCCAGAGTTGCTGTTCGTATATACCGGGTGGGCCTTTTAACTCTGACGATTTTAATATCCTTATAACTTTTTTGTTTTTTAACCAAATCAAATAAAATTTATACACAACATAGGTACATACATAAAGTATTTTTGGATATAAATTTAATTACCTTTATAAACTTACAAGGTTAGTTATAAACTTCAATGTGATTTCCACCATTTTCGATCAGTATAGGCAGCCTTGCTCTGTATTCCAAAGCCACCTTTTGTCGCATTTCGACCGTAATTTCACCAAAAGCTGCTTGAATTCTCTGTTTCAGTTCATGAATGTTGGTTGGTCTTGTCGCGTAGACTTTCGACTTAATAAACCCCCATAAAAAAAAGTCGCAAGGGGTGAGATCGGGAGAGCTTAGAGCTTAGACTAGCAATTACGCAAAAACTTGTGCTTATTTTATACGACATTTCGTTATAAAGCATTTGTATACGTCAAAAGGTTTTTCTTCGCCATTTCGTCAATTCTGCAGATAGATAAAAGCAGCTTAATGAAAAAAAAACTTTATGGATGTACATATGTTGTGTATAAATTTGATTTGATTTGGTTAAAAAACAAAAAAGTTATAAGGATATTAAAACCGTCAGAGTTAAAAGGCCCACCCTGTATTACTGCAAAAAGTACGAAAGAGAGTGTCTTTAGCTTCACTTGTACAGGAACCGAAAGTTCGTTATAGTCATATTCGCTTTAGCACAAAGGCTTCGAGATTGTTTTCTTATATCTGAGTCATCACTCAAAGAGCTAGTAATAGTTTGACCCAAATACTTAAACTCTTGTACTTCCTCAATTACTTCACCTTTCATTTTAAACCTAATATCAGCTGGCTGATTACAGCTTTTAGGATAAAATTGCATAACCTTAGTTTTTGTAACATTAAAAAGAATATCATGTTCATGCGAATACACTTCGCAGACTTTTAGTAGCCGATCCAGACCTTTCACAGAGGGATTTATTAACACCATATCATCGATATAAACTAAGTTATTTATCCTTGTGTCATCTATACAACATCCCACTGTTGCCTCATTAAGTGAAGCAATTAATCCATCAATATACACATTAAACAGCATAGGAGAGAGCAAGGAGCCTTGTCTCACCCCGCAAGAGGAACCAAAACATTCGGATAGTACATTGCCCCACCTAACGGTAAAAGATTGGTGGGAATACCAAAATTTCAATAAATTTAATATGTACATGGGAACCTTCCTGTTTTCTAGTATTTTAAATAAAATATTGTGGTTCACTCTATCATATGCCTTACTTATAACTAGGAAACAGCTATAAATAGTTGAATTACTGTCAGTGTATTTAGATATTATTTCTTTAAGTACATAGATACGCAGGTCACTTGAGTAGGAATTTTTAAATATATATCGAAACCTACGGTAAAATTATGATGAATATCCGGTTAGGTCAACTGTACGCCCTTGACGATTGGTTAGGTTGAGTCGTGATATTTTCGTTAAAACTAACGAAATATCACGAATTAACCTAACCAATCGTCAAGGACGTACAATTAACCTAACCGGGCATATATTATATATATATATATATATATATATATATATATATATATATATGGTGTGTCTTCTTATTTTTCGAGTGTATAATTTAGGGTGTCTCTTATTTTCGAAGTGTTGATTTTTTTAGGTTGCGCCCCCTCAACCAGTTCCATTGGTTGAAAAAACATCACATATAAAATTGTTTTTGGATTGAACAATTTTTAGAGGTCGCCCCCGCTTATTAAAGTTCATAAAATATAGCTATTATTTATGCAATTAATATTTGAAATTACTAGCAGTTGTCAAGTATACTAAACATATGTTTTTAATTAATTAATCATCATATTTATGATGAATTCAATTAAATGAATATATTAGAGATAATTGTCAAGTTTGTAGCTGAAAATATTGCTTGATAAGACAAGATCAACCTGTTTAAACATGTTTCATCAAGAATGCTCCAGATTATGTTGCAATTGTTTATTTGTCATCATTCAGTGTTCTGCTGTCATAAGTAAAAGGTGTGTAACTGTGTATCACTATACTTCTTTTTTGCTATTATCAGATAATAAACTATGTTATTTATATTTTTCACAATTATTTATACTGATTTTGTTATTAGTGTTTGAAAAAAATTTAATGAATTTAATGAAAAAATTAGAATTTATGCTCTTATACACATATTATGAAGTTTTAAACAATGTTGCTATTTGTCACAAAGAATTTAATTTAGTTCAATGGAAATTTTACCTGACATGTGTTTCATGATCTGTGTTTCTATCAGTGGCGTCACTAGAGGGGTGCGGGGGGTTTTTGTGCAGTGTTTGAGCAGAAATTTATTATTTTTTATAAAAATATCCCTGTAGTTAGTTATAACAACAAAAACATTTTTCGTAAGCCCAGCTTACATGTATCAATATACCTACAAGGCTAAAACTCTATGCTAATTTACTTTTTGAACCTTCTAATGCGCTCCGGTCAGAGCTGTCATTATTACCCAATTACAATGACGCTTCGAATCACGTGGTTTCGTCTGCACGCTCTACAAGCACGCGCTGTTGTTTTCGTTGCTGCTGGTGTTTTTATAGTCGCTGATTTTGTCAAATTTTCTGTTGTTTTAGCTACAATATTGTGGTAATTAGTATTTGTGAACCTATATCAATAACTTTTTTGAGAATGAAGTAGTAATTAAAGGAAAAGAAGGAGAAAAATAAAAAAAGGCTTCCGCTCAGTTGTTGCAGCCTCTGTCTTTATGATGTTGCAGCCTCAAATTTATGAGTATATTTCCATATGCATTTGTCTACAACTTCTACATTATTTGGGCCGTTATTGATTATGCAAACCTAATCCATTAATGTATCTCATGTAACGGTAAAGTTTAACGTTAAAATGAACATAATTTTGATGTAGTTCTTAAACGTTTTTACTTCGAATTCTATTGTTTTCTTACCGAATTTTCACTTTAACCACATGAAACTATGTAAATGTAAATACATTTAGGCTGTGCGTATGATATTGTAATTTAAAGGAGTAATTTTAATTTTGCTAGTTGTTTATGTCACTACTATTGCCATTACATTCAGTGATATACGGGAATTACGATTTACGAGTAACATTAGTACAAAAAACATTACTAAGGATTCTGTATGGTCTGGTACGGGAGGAGGTCCATGGGGGGGGGGGACACCATGAGTTACCGCACTGGGTGACACCAACCCTAGTGACGCCACTGTTTCTATTTCCAATAAAATAGCAAAATATAAATTTCTACTACAAAAATATTTATTCCTTGTTTCTTAGATTAAAAAATAATAGGAATAATAATTGAGAAAAATACGTTAGATTTATAAAATAGACCAAATTAACTTTATGTCTACCAAATTTTTTTTTTTTTTGTAATTTAAAAAAGTCAAAACAGTGATTTAGCCCTGCTCTACAAAACCATAACACTACATTAATATTTTGTTTTCTTATTTTGCAGATGAATACAAGAAGACCATTCTATTTGCTCGGATCTACAGTAGATGATATTAAAGGCTCAAAGCTGCCCCCATATAGGCAAGCTTTTGGTTATTTTATGCACCTCCACAGAGAGAAAAACATGACAATCCGCGATGCTCTGCGTCAATCTATTCGAGCCACAATAGTTATCTGGGATAAGGCCAATATTCCTACTCAGCAGGAACCTCGTGCCATGAAGAAGTTAGAGAATTTCTTTAACGAATGGACTTGCTTAAAGAAGCATGCTTCCAGAACAAGCCAGAGCCATAAAACCAAGGAGGCTGATTTTGTAGAGCGATTGGAAGATCTCTTTGACATCGCCCATGGAGACGCTGAGAAGCTGATCAAGAATCGTGAGGACTGGGAGTTCCTTCAACTGCAAAGACAAAAAGGTCGTCCTGGCTCAATCGGTGGTGTGGACACTGTACATCTTCACCGCACAAAAAATGCAGTCAAACGGTTGGAAGCTGAGGCAGAGAGAAAAAGAAAGTCAGAATCTTTGATGGAGGCGTCTACTAGTCAAGTTGTACTGGCTTCTTCCACATCTTCCAGCAACACTGATGAAAGTGAGAATGAGGAGGAGGAGCCCAAAGGAGCTTGTGCTTTACCAAAATCTAAGAAAAAACGAGGCATGAAAAACATCATGACTATTCAGATGTCTGCTGCCCTGGATCGTACACAAATTTCCTCTAGAAAGGCAACATTTATCCTCGCAGAGGCAGCTAAAAGCTTTGGTTTGGACGCTTCAGATTACAACATAAACCAACATTCTATCCATCGCCTTCGAAATAAGAACCGAGCTCGTCATGCTAAAGAACTTAAGGAGCATTTCCATGGAGAATGTTCTATGACAGTCCACTGGGATGGCAAGATGATGGAGGACCTCACCTCGCACAAGCACATTGATCGTCTCCCAGTACTTGTGTCAGGACCTGGTGTTGAACAGCTGCTTGGTGTCCCCAAAATCCCAAACTCAACTGGAGAAGCACATGCTGAAGCCGTCTTTAACTGCCTGAATGAATGGGGAATTACAGAGAGTAAAAGCAATTTGTTTCGATACAACAGCTTCAAACACGGGTCAATATAGTGGAGCCTGTGCTCTCATCGAAGCAAAATTGGGACATGATGTTTTGTACTTGCCTTGTAGACACCATGTTTTAGATTTATTGTTGGGAGCTGCATTTGAAGCAACATTGGGATCTACATCAACTGGTCCAGAGATATTGATCTTTAAGCGTTTTCGTGACAATTGGACTTCTGTTGATCAAAGCCAGTTCCAAACAGGTGAGACAGACACGATTACGAAAGAAGCAATTATCCAGTCTAAAACTGAACTAATTCAGTTTGCTAGATCCCAGGCACCTATGATACGGGATGACTATCAAGAACTTTTGGATCTGTCCATCATCTTTCTTGGAGGTGTCCCCAATAAAGGCATCAAGTTTCGTGCACCAGGTGCCATGCATCGAGCTCGCTGGATGTCCAAAGCGCTCTATTCTATCAAGATGTGGCTCTTTCGAAACCAGTTCACGATGACTAAGACTGAAGAACGAGGAATTCGAGATCTTTCCCTTTTTTCTGTTCTCATCTATATGAAGGCTTGGACAACATCCTCACTCCCTATTGAAACCCCATTTAATGACTGGCTCCTTATGAGGTCATTGATTAATTATCCTAACAAAAAGATTTCTGATGCAACTAAAAAAAAGCTCTCTAACCACTTATGGTATCTGTCTGAAGAAGCAGTTGGTCTTGCTTTCTTTGATGAGCGAATTACTACAGATGTAAAGAAACGCATGGTAAAGGCATTAGAAGATGAGTCCACTGATAGACCACCCAAGCGTCCTCGGATTCCTGAATCGACCTTCTGCTCTGGTGAAGGACTACACCAACTTGTTACAAGAAATACTAGAGAATTCTTTACTAAGCTGAATTTGCCAGAAGGATTTCTGAACAAGGCACCCAGCACTTGGACATCCAACTGTGAATATTTAAGGGCCAGAGCTATTGTTGCAGCTCTATCTGTTGTAAATGACCGGGCAGAACGTGCAGTAGCTTTAGTTCAAGAGCTGAATAAGAAATTGACAGTGGGGGAAGAGCAGCTCCAGTTCCTGCTCCAAATTGTTGCAAAACACCGCCAGAGTCACCCAGTTCCATCAAAACTGTTCTTCTCAAAAAATAACCATCAATGAGGTCGCACCTTAAAATACACCATATTGTATAATCATTGTATATTAAATAAATGTTGTATAAGGAAATATGCTAATTAAAGTAATTAAAGTATGTAAATAGCACTGGCATTTTGAATTTATCTCTATATAATAAACTAATGTTTTTTTTTGTAGCAATGCTTCATTGCTGATTGTATATAAAAAAAGAGCCAGGAAGGATTTTGGATAGGAGAAAAAGGATTGGGATAAAGGAGGATTGAGGACCAAAGGATGGATTATAACAACATCAAGGATAGGTTAGAAAAGGATCAATGATAAATAAGAAGGCCTATACTTATAAAAACGAATCAAACTAAAAAAAGAAGGAAGGAATTATGTGTATAATGAGCATAATCATATGTCAGGAGCTATTATGCCATGGTCACCATTTTTATTAGCCGGGGGTGACCCCTAAATATGAGCCAATTTGTGTCAAACTTTCAGGTTTTAGTTTTTATGCTAAATGGAACTATTTTAGGGGGCGCAGATAAAATAATTCAACATTTCAATTTTTGACTACCCAATAAGAGACACCCTAATATATATATATACAGTATATACAGGGCTATTCTAAATCATTCATCCGATTTCAACTGAGAATACTTCCGTACCTATCAACCGTGCATCAACTGGGCATACACCACATGAAAGAGGAAATCTCCGAGTTTTACAAGATCACCGCGAGAGGGCTCCAAAGTCACGCCGTGGCCTAGCCTAGCAACAAACAGTCAGTGTGAAAATGGCGTCCGCACAGCAGAAGGCGTTTTGTGTGTTGCAGTTTTCGAGCTGTAAATCGGTAGTCACAGTCGCCGGATCTTACACCGTGCGACTTCTTCCTTTGGGGGTACGTTAAGGATACTGTGTACGTGCCACCGTTGCCCACATCTTTGGATGAGCTCCGAACTCGCATTGTTACTGCCGTAGAGTCAGTGACAACGGACATGCTGGAGCGAGTATGGGAGGAATTCGACTATCGTGTCGACGTTGCTCGTGTAACTAGGGGAAGTCACATAGAGCATTTATGAGGTGAGAGACAAAATTTGGACAGTTTTTCTTTTGGTTAATGTATCACAAATCACTCTGTATTTGTAACATTAAAAAATATTCTCATTTGAAATCAGGTGAATCATTTTGAATAGCCCTGTATATATATATATATATATATATATATATATTATAATATATATATATATATATATATATGTATATATATATAGACACACTGTGTGTGTGTGTGTGTGTGTATATATATATATATATAGCCGGCAACGCAGGGTCGCTCCGCTAGTAATAGAATAAAAGCAGGGTGCATAAGTTGTCAGTTAAAATCAGTCATAGGTTTTATTTTTCGTTCTGTAAAAATCAGTTTTAAAAGGGCTATTTTTCTTTTTATCTGTAACAGAATAAAGGTCAGATTTTGGAATTAAACTTTATATATTATATATATATATATATATATATATATATATATATATATTATATATAAGCAAACAACCACAGGAAAAGGAAACACAAAGTCCGAGCGCTTTCGTGATATATTCACATTTCTGTTCCTCCTTGATAATGTGAATATATCACGAAAGCGCTCGGACTTTGTGTTTCCTTTTCCCTGTGGTTGTTTGCTTATTAATAAGGTCACGTGTTTTTTGTGATTTTAGTGCATATATATATATATATATATATATATATATATATATATACACCCACCCACAATGGAAAAATAAAAGGCGATTCTTTGGCGTTTTGTGTATTAAACATCTTTCTCTTCACTCTCTTCATTATCTGACGAGATGTTTATTACACGAAGGGCCTTGGAATCGCTTTTTTTTTTACCCTGAGGGTGTGCATCATTTAGTATTTTCATGTATTTAATCATGAAATACATCCGTGTGTGTGTGTGTATATATATATATATATATATATATATATATATATATATATGGGATGAATTTCACAATTAAACACGTGAAATGAATTGTGGGTTTGCAGCATATATATATATATATATATATATATATATATAGGGTGGTCCACAGAAGGGGTGAAATTTTTTTCTCGTAAATTTTTGTGTGCTCATAGCCAGGGATGGGGTCAAATACGTATTTGTATTTGTATTTACAAATACACAAAAATGGATATTTGCATTTGTATTTGTATTTGAGAATTTAAAAAGCTGCATATTTGTATTTGAATTTGTATTTGAGCCTTTTATTTGCCGTATTTGCTTCAAATACAGTCAAATACACTAATGTAATTTAAGTTAAATGTTTTAAATCCATTGTACAGACTACAGACTATATAACTACAAATTGATATGAACAGTAAAAATCAAACATTGAGAAATATGAATTTATTTTCTTTAATTATGCAAAAGTGCAGAAATATCAAGAAGTGTGAAATAATTTTCTCTAATAAAAATAATAAACAAGAGGAATTTGTTACTTTTCTTGCCTTGGTGTGAAAATGAAGTCTACTTTGATAAGAGCCAAAGTATTGCAATGTTAAGTTTTTACAATAAGTACTATACCAGTATTGTCTTACTTGAGGGGTAGCCGAAGTCAAGTAAATATTATCCGTTTATATTTAGGATGAAATTGGTACGAAATTTGCAAATACAGTAAAAATTGTATTTGCATTTTATTTGTATTTGAAGCTTCATATTTGTATTTATATTTGTATTTTGGGATTTATAAATTCGAATATTTGTATCTGTATTTGAATTTGGCCGTAAAAAAAATAGTGTATTTGTATCTATATTTGTATTTGGGCAATTGTATTTGACCCCATCTCTGCTCATAGCCCAAACGTATCCACTAGATGAGAAACTAGCGCACGTGAATTTTTTTTTAAATTAATGAATATGTAGGGTATGCACACGGCTGCCATTTTTAATGCCCTGTAATGCTCGGCTCTGATGTGACCTATTATACAGGGTGTCTCAAAAGTCACTATCTATTTTGAAAAATAATGGGAATTACGAAAAACTGGTTTAAGACATGAAAAATATATTTATTTCAAAGTAAGTGCCACAAAGAATTAGTGCTATTTATTTATCTGTCTCCACATGGCGACCATCAGTGTCTCTACAGAGCTCAAAGCGATAAGTTGTTTCTCGGAACACACTTTCCAGCATTTGAGGTGTTATTTTCTGAACTGCATCGGTAATACGATTTCGAAGTTCGGCTACATCACTAATTCTTCTACCAGTGTACACCTTAGACTTAATGAAACCCCAGGCGAAAAAATCTAATGGTGTTAAATCGGGTGAACGTGCTGCCCATGGTTGTGTTCCTCCACGACCAATCCTGCGACCGGGGAAGCGTCTGTCAAGATAATCACGTACAATTATTGCATAATGGCACGGTGCTCCATCCTGCTCAAAAACTACTGTGTCAAGAATGCCATCTGTAAGAAGTTGAGGTTCGAGGAATTGTTCAAGCATGTCAAGATAATAAACCAATTAACTTTTTTAAAAACACAAATTTGCACCAGAAGTACATATCTTTATGCCAGCATAGCATTTTTAAAAAAAACATCTAATGTCACCGAAATAGATAGTGACTTTTGAGACACCCTGTATAGCAGGCATAACTCGGAACGTAAAAAAGAAAATTGTGCAATTCGCCCAGTTTCTAATTCTAAATTACGTTCCTAATTAATTAATTAATTAAGTTTACAATTGGCAACTCTTATTTTTGAACGTACTACGATTTAGCATCGTATTTCAAATACTAACGGTTTTCCTCAGTTACTCTCCCCGGCAAGAATCGGATAGGATGTATTAAGTGTTCACGCATCACTGGGAATCATTTAGCTTAGCTTGCTTTTTAATAGGTGAATATTTAATTAATTAGCCCTTTCGCTCACGAATTATGACATAGGGTAAAAAAGAAATTTGCCTTTATGTGTCGTTATATAGGAATCAATATGGTTTATTTTTCAGCTATACAATTGTCTACCCAGTGAGTGAAAGGGTTAATATTCAATTAATATTTAATTAATAATTAATTAATAATTAATTAATATTAATATTTAATTAAGGTGAATATATATTCTGTAGCGTTATAAATTGCTATGACGCTTAAAGTTGCTATATTACGATTGCGTTATTATTTTTGGTTTATGTTGAATGATAATTTTTTCTGGAAAGACATGTACATTAGTGCAAGTTTAGTACTAAAGAGTAACGATAAAACTGTGTATGCTTAAAATTGCTATATTTTCTATTACGTTATAAATTGCTATGACGCTTATGTTGAATAATAATTTTTGCTGAAAATTCATGTTCATTAGTGCATGTTTAATGTTAATGTGTGACTTTAAAAGTCTACATGTTTGAAGTTGCTGTATTTCTACATTATTTCCATAGTAATAAAAAATATAAATTTTTGGTTTCTCTTTCTAGGTTGTTATGATGGCAACTGCATTGCGTAAGAAAACAAGTGTTTACTTGGTTGATGGCACCAATGAAGCGATTCCTAAGTCCCGTCTGCCTACTCTTAGGCAAGTCCTCCAACGTTATTTTCATCTCCTGAAAATGAGTGAGCCAACTCCTACGAAAAACGAGTGCATCAATATGGTGGTGAAGGAAACCATGGATATCTGGGTAATGGCCCGCATCCCTACTCAAGAGGAACGGAAAATCAAACGAACCCTGAATGAAATCCTGTCCACTTGGGAGAAGCTGAAAAAGGGTTCCAACAGGAGAAGTAAGCCACAAATACAGAAGGAACAAGAGTTCTCAAACGATCTTGAAAAGCTCTTCAACATTAAGCATCATGATGTGGAAAGACTGATCCGGATAGAGGAAGACCGAGTCTTCTTGAAAGACCAAGAGAGGGAACTCAAGTTTCGCATGGAACGAGTCGACGAAGCCCTGGCTAAGAAAGAAATGAAACAGAAGTATCTTAAGAAGAAGGCCAGAGAGCAAAAGGAAGTAGCAGAGAAGCAGATGCGTGAAGAGCAAGAGACCGTTCAGTTGGAGTCAACCAGCACCTCTTCTCATGATGAAGGCCCTCGTTCATTTCCGAAGATGCCTCGAGTTGGAATGGATCCGGATTTTCAGGTCCTTGGCCCGTCAAATGCAGCTCCTCTTCCTGCACCTCAAACGAGGCCTAAGAACTTCATGTCCCCTGGTCTCGCTGCCGCCTTGGATAGAACCAACACCAGCGATCGTGAGGCAGTTCACATCGTGGCAGCTACTGTGAAAAGCCTTGGAGGGAACATTGATAAAGTGGCCATCAGTCGCTCCACATTCAGGAGAACCCGTATGCGACATCGCAGTGACCACATCACTTCTGTGAAACAAGCTGTCTCATCTTCTGTCGCCAATACTGGAATTGTTGTTCATTGGAACGGGAAACTCCTTCCATTCCTCACAGAAAATGACTAAGTCGATCTTCTCCCAGTACTGATCTCTGGGAAGGATGTTTCGTCATCGTCAGAGGAGAACATCCAACTCCTGAGTGTTCCGAAGCTCGCATGTGGAACAGGAATGGCGCAAACAGACGCCGTGGTTGAGGTCTTGAAGGATTGGAAGGTCGAAGACAGAATCGTCGCCATGAGCTTTGATACGACTCCAAGCAATACGGGTCATATTGGTGGAGCTTGCACTCTGATTGAACAGCGACTGGGAAGAAACTTACTCCACCTTGCTTGCACACACCATATCTTGGAGGTCGTTCTCAGAGACGTCTTCAAGACAGTTCATGGCTTGTCCAGAGGTCCGGAGGTTCGCCTATTTCAACGGTTCCAAAAGAATTGGCAGCGGGTCAATCAAGCAAACTTTAAGACTGGAATGATGGACGACCACATCAGTGCAGTTTTCAAAGAGAACCCTGAATGGGTAGAAGAAGCTCTCGACTACTACATAAAAGCTCTTGATTGTACGCACCCGGCGACGACTACCGCCGACTCCTGGAGCTTAGTGTAGTCTTCGAGGTGGGACACCTCCCCGAAGGATTCGATTTGGACAGCCTGGCCGCATACACCATGCTCGCTAGATGTCAAAGGCAATATACTGTCTCCAAATATACATGTTTCAACCTCAGTTTAAGGTGTCCCCCAAGGAAGAGAAGTCCATTCGAACCATAGCCATCTTTGTTTCTCTTGTCTATGGATCAACATGGTTCAAGGCTCCCATAATATTTGAAGCCCCGAGCAACGATATCTCCTTCCTTAAGAAAATTGAAGAATCCAGGAATAAAGTGGATGGAGCAGTTGGAGCGGCAGCTACAAAGGCATTCCAACGACATCCGTGGTATTTGAGCGAGGAGTTGGTAGCTCTGGCTCTATTCAGTGACGCAGTTTCCAATATTGAGACGAGAAGAGTCCTAGTGTCGATGAGGGTAAGGGAAGGAGAGAAAGATCCACCGAAGAGAATTAAAGTGCCGGAAGAGGACATTCCGTCACTGACGCTGAAGAAGCTGGCATTCAAGAATACCAACCGCTTCTTGGGGTGAAGCTAATTCAGGATTATAACGCTTCCATTACGAAGAACGAAGAACAGAAACAGAATCTGCTGCAGGTGGTCGCTACACATGGACACCAGTTTCCTAGTGCAAGCAAGGCTAACTTGTAATCGTGAGGACGGGAGAGATGTTTTCCTGTTTCAATCAACATTGTTTGTGTTTGGTTTGCCTCTAATTAATAAATTAATCACTTAAATAATAATTTATCTATAGATATATTATACTTGAGTATCATTTTCCTAATACGAGTCATTCTATAGGGAAAGAGATAAAACAAGTGTGAGCTTTTCTTAGTCAGCTTGTGTATACCCTAAACAAAGTCATAATGACCTAAAACTTGGTATGCAGTGTTTTCTTGGGGAAAGGAACCAAATAACACTGAGCACAAAAAAATAAACAACTTCGATTTTGTGGAACACCCTAATATATATACAGGGTGGGCGGAAAGTAGCTCCCTATTTTGGATTGGTAAAAAAATATGTATATTATCCATTTATTTCAGAAGAAATAATATGAAAAGGTAGGCATACATGGTAGGTTTTCTCTAAAATTCAATGTGGGCTCCAACTCTTTCCACCAGCTTCTGGAGCCGCCCAGGAATGGCGTCCACTGACTTTAGCAGGAACTCCAGCGGGATGGAGGACATGACTTCCCGAATTCGGTCCTCCAGTTCTTCCAATGTCCTCGGTTTGGTGCGGTAGACTTCTTCCTTTACCCACCCCCAAAGAAAGAAGTCGCACGGTGTCAAGTCGGGGCTCCTGGCTGGCCATTGATGTGGACCACGACGACCCATCTAACGCCCAGGGAAGTGGGCATCCAGCCACTCACGGACAACAAGAGCGAAGTGCGGAGGGGCGCTATCTTGCATAAATATCAGATCGTCGATGTTCTCCCATGTGCTGACAACCGGCCAGACCTCGTTTCGCAACATAGCAAGGTACCGCTCAGCATTCATGGTGTTGCGCAGAAGGAACGGGCCCACAACCTGATCTGAGGTCATACCACACCACACCCTTACACTGAACCGATTCTGCCGTTTTTCAGCGGTAACCGTGCGACTCTTTTGGGGGGGGTAAAGGAAGAAGTCTACCGCACCAAACCGAGGACATTGGAAGAACTGGAGGACCGAATTCGGGAAGTCATGTCCTCCATCCCGCCGGAGTTCCTGCTAAAGTCAGTGGACGCCATTCCTGGGCGGCTCCAGAAGCTGGTGGAAAGAGTTGGAGCCCACATTGAATTTTAGAGAAAACCTACCATGTATGCCTACCTTTTCATATTATTTCTTCTGAAATAAATGGATAATATACGTATTTTTTTACCAATCCAAAATAGGGAGCTACTTTCCGCCCACCCTGTATATATATATATATATATATATATACAGGGCGTCCCAAAAAAATGTATACACACTTTAACAGCTGATAGCTCAATTGATGTTTCTTTCTTTCCAAGTTAAACCCATTAGAATTAATAATGGCAGTCAGACTAAGCTTTGAACACAGGAAATTCATTCTAAAATGTTTTGGTTCCTCTTGCGGGGTGAGACAAGTGCAAAGACAGTTTATGAGGGAGTTTCAAACAGATCCACCAACGCGACTTACCATCACTCGAATTAGAGATAAGTTTGAAGCCGATGGAACTGTTCAGAATGTCCACAAGAAGCGTTCCGGAAGACTACGGACATCGACAAGCCCCACAAAGCAAGAAAGAGTACTGGAAACGTATCACCAAAGTCCAAGAAAATCTGTGCGGCAAGCGAGTCGTGAGGTAGGAATTTCAGAATCGTCTGTCCAACGCATTTTGAAGCGCTGTCAATGGAAAAGTTACATTCCAAGATTAGTCCATGCTATTAATGAAGATGATCCGGACCGAAGAGTGGAGTATTGCGAGTGGTACTTGGCACGATGTGGATGTGGATTGGACGAAGGGGTTTCGTAGAATACCCTCCGCGTTCACCAGACCTCACACCACTAGACTTTTTTTTATGGGGATACTTAAAAGACAAAGTCTACGCTATAAAACCTGCAACAGTCGCTGAATTGAGAGCAGCCATTGAACGAGAATGCACACAAATACCAAACGAAATGTTTCGTGATGTTTGCGATTCCATTGCTTCGCGTTATCAGCAGTGCCTGGACCAGAACGGACGTCAGTTTGAAAACAGGCGTTGACAAAACAATTAAATAATGTCTGTAGATTCTATTACATTTTGAAAATGAAATGTATTTTAATAAACACTGCCTTTATAAGTATTTAAAGTGTGTATACATTTTTTTGGGACGCCCTGTATATATACACACACATATATATATATATATATATGTAAAGAACGACGCTTGTGTAGAAGAGCGTTCCGCACAAGATGAGGAGGGAGAACGAACAAATGAAAAATGAGGTACCACCTGGGAATCGAACCCGGGATCACCCGATTGCCTGTCAGATATGCTATCCACTACACCATGGACCTCGATGAATCAGAAGTCGTAATTCTCCTACATACGAGCAGAAACCAATGCCCCCTCAGGGCATTGGTGTCTGCTCGTATGTAGGAGAATTACGACTTCTGATTGATCGAGGTCCTTGGTGTAGTGGATAGCATATCTGACCGGCAATCGGATGATCCCGGGTTCGATTCCCGGGTGGTACCTCATTTTTCATTTGTTCGTTCTCCCTCCTCATCTTGTGCGGAACGCTCTTCTACACGAGCGTCGTTCTTTACATTAATTATACTGTGTGTTGTTTGCAGTTAAAATGTATATATATATATATATATATATATATATATATATATAATACAACTCATCATGGTTCCTTGAGAAACTTTAATGTTACACACAGACCGTGCTTGTTCCATGCACGGTCTATGTGTAACATATACTGTGTATATATATTTTTTTCACGCGTACATGTGTAGTCATAGACTGGAAGACAAAATTATAAGTTTATAAAAAGGATTTTCTTCTCTGTTAATCTGAGGATTAAGATATTTTAGCGAAGTTTGCTTTTTATATATATATATATATATATATATATATATATATATATATATATATATATATATATAATCCAAAGCTCTTATTAAATTATATCCCGTTATTATATATATATACCAACGGGATATATCTTAATAAGAGCTTTGGAATATACTATATATATATATATATATATATATATATATTCCAAAGCTCTTATTAAATTATATTCCGTTGGTATATATATATAATAATACTTTTATTTTTAATTTAATCATAAGTAGTGAGGAGGACCATAAACTGGCACGCACAGTGCTCAGGTCAGACAAATAAGGCCCATTATTCTTACTCCTGAATTAATGTTAACCAGCATCATCGGGAGTCGAACCCTCGACCTCAGTGTCTTTATTTCGCTTACAGGGAAACGGTATTACCCACTGAGATACGAACACTGACAAACTTATGTATTATTCAATTTTGTACTGTAACAATGATTAGAGTTAATGTAACAAACCATAAGATGCATATTGGCTTTCCTACAAAACTGTAAACAAGAGAGCGCCTAAAGCTTTCAAGTGAAAGTGCCTAATGGTCTTTTTTGAAACTTAATGTACCAAATAATAAACATTTTCTGACACTCACCTAATATTGGTTCTCTTTATGGTGTAGTTTTTATGGTTATATTGGGGTCAAACAGTGGGTCAGTAAGTTCTCGGTTAGTGTCTATGCGGTCTCTCTGTAGAACCTAATTTTGAGAGGAACTTTTCCTTAACCTACCTATACATGTAAAAGGGAACCAAACGGTTTAAAACGTTCATGTTATAAGGGACTTAACTGCTTATAATGTACGTATTAAACGACTTTACTGTCCGATATGTTTATCACAACGATTATACATTGTTTTGAGTAAACAAAACTCAGAAGAATGGATTTACCTGGAAACGATTTTATTAAAAATGGTTTGAATGTATTTTTATAATTATAAATTACATTAATTCCATTCAGTGATTTGAAGCAATTGAAATATTTGTTAAGGTCACCTATACACACTATGTTAAAATATGAGTTATTAACTTTAAACAGACTTTCTCTCGAGAATGTTTGAAGATAATGTAATTTTCAGAGATTATTCATAATACTGAAAACTTCCTTCCCGAAAGTTCAGGAACACTATCTCTTAAGGGCACGAACTAACGTATAAGAACCTTTTAGCTCTTAAGAGCATAAAAAATAGAAGTTTTAAGTGCGTGAAAGATGGAAATCGGAGTAAAAGTGAACAACTTTAGCTGGTATTCGTTTCGTACAGTTAACGAAAACAAATTTAAATTGAATTACAATGATATATATATATATATATGTTACGGCCTTTTTGCGAAATCGGCCGTTTTGCAAAACGATCAGCCTTTTTGCAAAGGGCCAAAAACCCGGCCTTTTTGCATAATGGCATTAAATGCCAGGCCACTTTACAAACAGGCCGGCATATTGGCCATTTTGAAAAATGACTGGTAATGCTGTCGACCAGCCATTTTGCGAAACGGCAGAACTTTACATTGAACTGGACAGTGAATGGCCAGTTAAGTCAACTGTCCGCCCTTAACGATTGGTTAGGTTAAGACGTGATATTTTCGTTGTTTAACGAAAATATCACGCTTTAACCTAACCAATCATCAAGGGCGGACAGTTGACCTAACCGGGCATTCAGTTAACCTAACCGGGCATTCAATAATTTAAATTTCAATAATTTGAATAATTTCAATCGAACTGGATTGAATCTCTTAATTGGAGTTCTGCCTTTTCTAAAAATGGCAGACAGCATTACTAGTCATTTTGCAAAATGGCCAATATGCCGGCCTGTTTGCAAAGTGGCCTGGCATTTAATGCCATTATGCGAAAAGGCAGATCTTTTCGCAAAACGGCCGATTTCGCAAAAAGGCCGTAACATACTATATAATATATATATATATATATATATATATATATATGTCCCCGCAAGGGGGTTCTAAGCTCGTGCTCTTGAGTGCTCTTTGTGCTCGTTTGTACGTGCTTGTTCCTGGAGGTTTCACGTGCGCCCTCCCGGCCCTAGCACCCAGGGATGATGGGGCTCGACCCTGCAGTCCTTGTCATCCTTGGTCTTTTTCCACTTCGACTGTCCCCTCCACCCTTTCTTTTTCCTCTGTCTTTCCTCTCACTTTTTCTTTGTTTTTCCGCTGAGATATGCCCTTTAAATAGAGGCGAATCGGTTCTTCCCGAACTAAAAAAATATATATATATATATATATATATATATATATATATTATAGTAATAGGGAAAACCCATTAGTCCTATATTGTTAAGTAAAATTATTAATAATATGGATTTTTCCAAATGATGATCATTTATAATAATTTAGCATCCTACGATCCCCCCATTTCACCCCTTTGTTCCTATAAAAGACCATGTAACTAGATGAGAGCTAAGAATAAGGAGAGAAAGAGAGAGAGAGAGAGAGAGAGAGAGAGAGAGAGAGAGAGAGAGAGAGACTTGTATTAACAGAAGAATGACCATCTACTTATTCCTTATCGATCAACTTTCTTTCTAGATTGACTTGTTTCTACTAACGACTTTGTCATTCTCTTGACACACGTTGCTCCAAAAGAAATTAATATTAAGAAGAATTACACTTATCCCTATCCTATGTCCAACTTATTCCGCTCTAGAATCGACGTTTATAGGATTTTGCGAGAAGGGGTGATACGAGCTGCATGGCCCGGAAGATTCAAGAAAAATCAGTCATCAAATAACCAACTCAGAACACAGTCCATATACGTACATACATTGGTACACTATCAGATATAACACACACACACACACACACACACACGTGTGTGTGTGTGTGTGTGTGTGTGTGTGTGTGTGTGCATATTTAGGTGCAGAAAATGAACTGTAATTATAACTATCATTCAACCGTGAATTCCATCGACCTGACTAGATAATTAAGTTTAATGAGAAATAGGGGGGGGGGAGGTGACGTTGTGGCTACTATAAAACTTATTAGCAAACTAAAATCTACACATTTTTTTACTTGAAGTTTTATGAATTCAATAAAGTTATTATAACCAGAGGGAAATGAATATTCAAAAAATTTGCATGAAGTTAGATCAAGAGGGGGGGCTCCCGGTAGCTCAGTGGTATCGGTGTTGGAATCTGGGCGGTAAGGCTCTGGGTTCGCTCCCGGCTGCTAGCTCCTGGGTTGGGTTGGGCCGGCTACTTACCCTGTTAATGTTCTAGCTTAGGTGACCCTAACACTGTGGGGTGTTGCCGGATGTTGCCGGATAGATCAAGAGAAAGTACATTGTGAGAATAGAAATAGCCTACCCAAACCAGTTGATAATAATGTTTTGAGTTGCTTAACCTCCTCCGTAATGACACGGTACATGTGACGGAGGGAACCTAAATCTTTACGTGAGATCCGAACCACGAGTCACTATATCATCAAAACATCGAGGACGGTCACCCATCCAACTGCTGAACAGAACCAACGTCTCATAACCTCGCTGATCTAACGAGAAGTGATGTTGCGACGGACCAAAACGTATCCCTAAACGAGTTAGCAATCCAACCAACCACTTAAATAATTTAAGAGTAACGGAGTTTACAGACCTTTTCCTGAGAGAATTATCCAAAGACTAAACCATAGAAATAAGATAAGTATTAACTGTTAAAACTAATTTCGATAATTACACGTTGTTGTCTTTGGAAATTTCTTTCAGTCATATTAAAGTCTTTATTGACTTTTTCCAGTTAATTCATTGCTGAAGGAATGTCTGCGTTAGTGCCACAATGTAAAACTTTCATCTTATATCACGAAATTAAGCCACACTAAGGAATGGGTTTACTGGATGCACAAACTAGTCCCTTAATGAAGCGGTTCCCAAATTATTTTAGCCAACGTCCGCTTCAAACTGAACTCACTCCTTCGCGTTCTCTTTATTTTAACGGCAAATGGCATTCATGGAGTGTAATGTATTGGTATCACAATCAGGGTAAGATAGAATCAATTATATATATACCCCCGCAAGGGGGTTCTAAGCTCGTGCTCTTGAGTGCTCTTTGTGCTCGTTTGTACGTGCTTGTTCCTGGAGGTTTCACGTGCGCCCTCCCGGCCCTAGCACCCAAGGATGATGGGGCTCGACCCTGCAGTCCTTGTCATCCTTGGTCTTTTACCACTTCGACTGTCCCCTCCACCCTTTCTTTTTCCTCTGTCTTTCCTCTCACTTTTTCTTTGTTTTTCCGCCGAGATATGCCCTTTTAAATAGAGGCGAATCGGTTCTTCCCGAACTTAAAAAATAAAAAAATAAAAATAAATATATATATATATATATACTGTGTATAAACATACATAAAAAAGCTTATTCTCAATAAATACGGAAAGAACATTTTTCCATTTTGCCAATTCATTCTCTTTCCAAATTTTTAATCAAGTTCAAATTACGACCGAAATGAATGGCATCCAGAATGCATATTACAATCCACAGATGCAATACATTCTCTACACTCTATGCCCTTCAAATTGCAGTCAGAGTGTTTGGAATAGAATTTATCATTTCTCTTCAGTCTACAAAGACCCTGGAAACCGAGTCTGTTTGTGACGAATCAATCAAGACATAATGAATCTGACTGATGGGACAGCCATCCTGAAAGCTCTGGGATGAGCGAACCGTGAAATTCTTTAACCTTCACTCTGTAAACAGAGTAACTAGGCTTTGAAGAAGGCTCGTACAGTGACGCAAAGAAGAGAGACATTTTTGTGGGTTATATAGAAGTGGAGTATAGAGAATAGAGCATAGAGTACAGAGAAACTGCAGGGAGGTTGCGTTATATCATCACTCAGAATGCAAATTTTTACATTTTTCTTAATTTTACTTTGGAACAGAAACGTGTATATGTGTGTGTATATATATATATACCCCCTCGATTAGGTACTCCGGCTTGCCGGGCCGAGGGGGCTCGCACACCTCGTGGGTTGTTGGGGTTTCCTCAACTCCTCGCGGGGTGTGGGCGAAGAGTTACCTAGTTACGTTTTTTTCCCCCTTCCCCTCGGTCTTGGGCCTCCGTCAATTGTAGTATCCCCCCCCTGTTTGTATTTTGCAGTCTTGGGGTCATCGGGTGCACCCGCTGGGGGGAATCGCTCTGTGGCTGAGCCGTGCTCTGGGGACGGTTGGGCGCCCGGACCGCTGCTGCGGCTGGATTGGGTCTTTGCTAGGCCCTTAACGGACAAATCTCCGGAGAGTCAATCTGCTGTTTTTAAAACGACAGTCAGGTTGGGGGTCGGGCTACCCGGGAGGTTGGGCCTGCGCCTTGAAGGATGCAGCGGCGGATTGGTGCATTGCCTTGGGTCCGAGGCTGTCTTTCTTGTAATGCTATTGTTTATGGGTACAATTTCAAAACTTCAATCCCCTCCTGTTGACGATTCTGTCCCGTCCTTGGATTTGGATAAGACTTCTACTTCTGGTCGTTCAGCGGCCTCTGCCTCCGCTGGATTGACCTTAAAGCCGTATAGCCCCCTCTCGTCCTCTGCGGCGTCTGGCTCTCGTGGCCGGACTCGTGGTGGCCGTAGGGCGGGGTCTTCGCGGCCCTCGTTCTCTCGCCCACTCTCGGTTACCGTCACACATGGACCTGTCTCTGCTGTCAATTTCTGTCCGGTGGACAGGTTCCTTGTTCTCCGCCCTTCCGCTGGCTCCCTTCCAGGCAACTCGGAACGGGTGTTTCAGCGTCTTAAGACGGTGGGGGTTCCCTGCCGTTATGATATCCGCCCTCTGAAGGATGGGTCTCTTCTTTTGAAGTCCCGTTCTTCGGGGGTGACTGAGTCCCTTCTACAGTTGCAGGAAGTTCTGGGTTGCAGAGTTTCTGTGACTCCCCATCCGCAACTGAATAGCTGTCAAGGCACCATTTTCGCTTCCCGTCTGCTGTCAATCCCGGTTGGCGAGTTGCAGGAGGATCTTGCTCCCCATGGGGTAACGAAGGTCTTCCGCTTTTCGTCGCGCTGGGATGGTGCTCTTACCCCGTCCGCTCGTCTGTTCCTGACCTTTGACTCCCTTGTGCCTCCGGCCCAGGTGTTCTCGGGTGTGGGTGATCGCCGGTCGTGCGAGTTTTCGGTGCGGCCGTATGTGCCTGACCCGGTTCGCTGCTTTGGTTGCAACCGGTTCGGCCATGTTAGCTCTGCGTGCCGCCGTGATGGTAAGCTATGTGTCCGCTGCGGTGGGCCTGCGCACCCTCCCCCGTGCACGAAGCCCCCGCGGTGCTCGAACTGCTCGGGAGCCCACCCTTCCTCCTCTCGGGACTGCCCCGTTTTCAAGTTTGAATTCGAGGTGCGGTCCTTAAGGACTACCGAATTCCTTAGTGCGCGGGAGGCGCGCGATAGGGTCCGTGACCGGAGCCGCGGCGGGGGTTGTCCTATGCTGCGGCTCTTGGCTCCGGCGGGTCCTCTGGCCCCTCCCGTACTACCCCGGCGCCTACCGGAGTGGTGCCCCCCCTGGAAGTTCCGGGGATTGGTGGTCCTCCTGGCGCCACGGGACCTTCTTGTCCCCCTGCCTCATTTTCAGTCATCCCGTCTGATTCCCTGCCTACAAGTGCCCCTTCTCCCTCTCCGGCCTTGGGGTCTGGATCCTTGCCTACCCGTCTCTCGGGTGGGGAAGGTGATGACCCGAAGGGGAGGAGAAAGCGTCACCGTGGTCGGAGTCCTCCGGACCCGTTCATGACCACTGCTCGCCCTGCTTCCCCTTCTTCACCGGAGGGGAAGCGGCGCGCCGCTCCTAATCCGCTCGGGACTCCTCCCCCCTGTACGGAGGGCTGGTGGGGTGTCACCTCCCGGTGCCCCAACTAATGTCCGGGTGTCGGTTGAGGTACACCGTCCCATGACACCCTCGATTACTGACTCGGTTCCCACGGTAGACCCGGTCGAGAGGGGCGTGGCCCTTCTTCATGGAGTCTCTCTCCCTTCGGCTCCTGCTGAGAGTGGTCGGGTCTCTCCTGGATCTACCTTTCCACCTGTGGTGAATCTTTCCTCCCCCCCCCCGTCAGCACTTGTCTGGTGTGACGAGCCCTCAAACATCTGGTTCTCCCTGCCCCACCTCTAGTGGGGAGTCGGGGGTGTCGGCTGGGCCCGTCTCGTCGTCTCCTCTTCCCCCCTCAGGGGAGTCCCCCTCTGAACTCCCTGTTCCACTTTCCCACTCTCGTTCTACTACGGGTGAAGCAGCTGCGGAGTCTGTGGCCTCCTGTAATCGGGATCCTCGTCTCCCGGGCTTGCCCCCTGTGGCCCCCACCCTCCCCGTCCCGGATGAGTCGGGGAAGCCGATTCAGTCCCTGGTTACGGACCGTTGAGTTTGATGCTCAGCTTGGTCCGTGGCTATTTCTCTGCTTTCTCTGCTTCTTATAATGCCCCTTCCCCTTACAGTTCCATTTTGCATTAGAACTGTAGGGGGCTTTTAGCTAACTGGGAGAACCTTGTCTCCATGCTGGAGAGTGAGCGGCCTTCCTGCGTTTGTCTCCAGGAGACTATCCTGGCTGCGCGGGGGCTCCCTCGTCTCTCTGGCTATGTTGGTTTCCCTTGCACCCCGGATGAGCACACACGCCGGCGGGGTGCGGCGATTTATGTCCATCATTCGTTACCCTCGCGAGGTGTGCCTCTTCGTACTTCCTTGCAGGCTGTGGCTCTGCGGCTCTTTTTAGATCGCCAGTACACTGCCTGCTCGATTTATATTCCTCCCCATGACCCTCCTTCTCGTGTCGCGGTTCGCGAGTTGGTGTTGCAACTGCCTCAACCGTTTCTCCTCCTTGGGGACTTTAACAGTCGCGACCCGGCTTGGGAAGATGTCCGGTCGACTAATGTTGCTGGTATGTTGCTCACCTTAATGGAGGAACTTTCCTTCGCGTGCCTCAATTCCGGCGAACCTACCTATTTCCACGAACCCACGGGTTCATCTACCTGTATTGATCTCTCCTTGGTGTCCCTCGATGTTTTACTCGACTTTTCGTGGAGGGTGTTGGGGGACTCGTATGGCAGTGATCATTACCCAGTCTGTCTTGAGCCGGTCGGATCGCAGCCGGGTGTCTCGTCTCGACCGAGGTGGTGCCTGGCGCGGGCTGACTGGCCATCCTTCAGAGCTCGTTCCGTCATTGCCGGTTCGGTGTTGGACTTTGGCTCTGTGGATGAGAGCTTGGAGTTCTTCGAGCGGGTGGTGATGGGCGTCGCGGAGGACTGTATTCCTCGATCTTCCGGTAACCCGCGGACGCGTAGCGTCCCGTGGTGGACTCCAGCATTTCACCAGGCAGTGTGTGAGAGGAAGAGGGCAACGCGCCGCTTCCGCCGCACCCGGCGCACGGACCTCTTGGCGTGCTTTTGTGTCTGGCATCTCCTCGTCTACCCCTTCTGCTGCTGTGTGGCGGAAGGTATGTAGTATCGAGGGAAGCCGGTCCCTGCTCGTCGCCCTGTCCTTCGGGACGGGGACGGCTTCCTTTCGGATCCTACTGCTGTGGCCGATCGGCTGGCTGGGGCTTTTGCTGCGGTTTTCCGTTTGCCTTCAGCTGCGGATCGTCCTTTGTCGGATGTTACGTTCCCGCCACCTGGGAACGAGCCCTATAACCGTCTCTTTACGATGCGGGAATTTCGGGCTGCCTTGGCAACCCGTCGTTCTTCCGCCCCTGGTCCTGATGACATTCCGTATGACTTTATTTGGAATCTGCACCCGATGGCCCTGCACTTCTTGCTGGATGTGGGTTGAGGGGTCGTTCCCTTCCCGTTGGAGGGAGGCGATTGTGGTCCCGATACCTAAACCGGGGAAGGATCCGGCGGAAGTGGCGGGCTATCGGCCTATTGCCTTGACGAGCTGCTTATGCAAGCTCCTTGAAAAGATGGTGGCCGTCCGGCTTTCCTTTACACTGGAGTCGCTTGGGTTATCCCCCCGACCCAGTATGGCTTTCGTCGATTTCGGGGTACTCTGGACCCCCTTCTCCTCCTTGGTCATGATGTACAGGAGGCCTTTTCCCGCCGCAATCTTGTTCTGGCCGTCTTTTTCGATCTCCAAAAGGCCTGACACGACCCGTCGGGGAGTTGTCATGGACCGTTTGAAGTCTCTTGGTTTTGTGGGCTTTTTGCCCACATTTATTTGTAACTTCCTCTGCCGTCGCACTTTCCGCGTCCGTAATGGGGCGGCCCTATCTGACCTGTATGTTCAGGAGGATGGGGTGCCTCAGGGGTGTGCCTTGAGCGTCTCCTGCTTCAATCTGGTCATGTCTGCGCTACCGGGGACCCTCCCGCCATTGGTGCGTTGTTCCATCTGCGTCGACGATCTGGCTGTCTATGCCGTGGGGACGAGTTCCCCCCTTGTGGAGAGGCAAGTCCAACTCGCGTTCAATCGGGTTGAACGTTGAGCGTCGTCGGTGAGCCTTACGCTGTCTTCCCCGAAGACTTCGTGTGTGGCCTTCCTTCCGTCGAGGAGACGGGGCTCCGACGCCGTCCCGGCCTTTAATCTTACACTCGGGGGTCAGCCTCTGGCCCTCGTTCAATCAGTACGTCTCCTGGGCCTGGTCTTCGATAGCCGTTTGAGCTGGGTTCCCCACCTTTGCAGGCTGCGCGAGACTACAAGACGTACCCTGGATTTGCTGGGGCATTTGTCTCATACTACATGGGACGCGGATAGGCGGACACTCCTCCGTTTGTACGTGTCCCTGGTACAATCAAAATTAGACTATGGGAGTGTGGTATATGGCTCCGCCTCCCGTACGGCCCTTCGGATACTGGACCCGGTCCTCTCTAGAGGACTGCGCATGTCATCTGGCGCCTTCCGCTCCTCTTCGGTTGATAGTCTGCAGGTTGAGTGCGACATCCCTCCCTTGGAGGATCGGAGGTCGTTCCTCATTGCCAAGCACTATCTCCGGATTCTCCGTCTTCCCAACTCTCCTTTGTTCCAGGTGGTTGAGAGGGCGTTCTGCCGGGATGGGGGTTGGTATTTCACCGACACGGTGACCTCCCTCCTCGATGGTATGGGCACTCCTCCTCCATCCGTCATACCGGTCTCTTTCGAGGGTGTTGCACCTTGGGAGAGCACCCCTGTTACATGCTGTAGGGCGTTGCGCCCCGTTCGCAGGGCCGATTCTGACTCTTTCTTGCTTCGGTCTCTGTTCCTTCAGCATACAGCGTGTCACTCTGCATGTGTTGCGGTTTTCACAGATGACTCGAGGTCGTCGGGAGGCGTTGGGGTTGCGGCTGTTCCCCAGTCGTCTGCCCTTGCTCCCCGATGTACCCGCCTCCCTGATGAGGCTTCCGTTTTCACGGCGGAGCTCTATGCCATTCTGAGCGCTCTGGAGGTGGTGCGGGAACATCCGGATGGGTCGTTTGTCATGTATTCGGATTCCCGCAGTGCCCTGGATGGCTTGGAGTGTTTCGACCCCGTCCACCCACTGGTCCGACGTATCCAGTTACTGTACCATATCCTTGTCACTTCTTGTGGCAAGGAGATGGTATTTTGCTGGGTCCCTGCACATGTTAACGTGGCTGGAAATGAGGCTGCGATCAAGCTGCCCGTTCCGCGTGCCGACTACAGGTTTCACCCGTGTCCCTTCCCTTTTCCGATTATATCCCTGGTTTTCGTAGGTTTTTGCGCTCCCGGTGGCAGAGTCGCTGGGATGGCGCTACAAATAACAAACTCTGCAAGATTAAACTCAAATTGGGATGTTGGGCCTCTTCCTTCCATCGGTCGCGCCATAAGGAGGTGGCTCTGGCCCGCCTCCGTATTGGCCACACCCACCTGACCCATGGCTATTTGATGGCGGGTGATCGGGTGCCCCGATGTCCTAATTGTAACATTCCACTTACGCAGAGTATTTTCCCTTTTTGGTGAGCGTCGGGCCTTGTGATAGGCTTGGCGCTATTCTATCTGAAGGTCCCTGCTTTTCGGTAATCGGGTTGTTCTCCTTCCTCTTTCGTTCCCGACTTCTTTACCGGCTGTGACTCCGCTATGATTTTTCTGTATTTTTTTTTCCCCCGTCTATTGTTAATTTCCGTTAGCTGTTCCATAGTCTTCGTCCTGTGTTCGCTCTGCTATCCACTTTTCTTTTGGTGGCCATGAGCGGTCATACTTTGAAACTAAAAAAAAAAAATATATATATATTTTAATGCAGAAAGGAGATGCCAAGGACAAATGCCCCAAAAGCGCCCCTCCATAGAAGAAGAAGAGAGCAAAAATCAAGGTCCGGGGTTTTCGAGATGCCTAGACACTCTGCGTTTGAAAGATGGGAGGTCATAGACAGGAGGAAAGATGGATTGAGGAAGATTGTTCCAGAGTTGACCGGTTGAGTAGATGAAAGACTGAAAATACCGATTAACCCTTGCTTTAGATAGTTGGACAGGATAGGAATGAGAAAGTGTAGAAAGTCTGGTACTACGTACTCTCCTTAAAGGAGAAGGCATGCAGTTAGAGAGTTCAGAAGAGCACTGTCCGTTATGATAGCGATAGTAAAGAGAGAGTGAGGCAACATTGCGACGAAGAGAGAGAGATTGAAAACAATCAGTAAGAGGCGGGGGAGTGATGACACGAAAAACCTTTGATTCCACCCGGTCAAGTACGGCTGTGTGGGTTGAACCACCCCACACATGAGAAGCATACTCCATACAGGAGCGAACAAGACCCCTGTACAGAGACAGCAACTGAGTGGGGGTGAAGAAACCGCGGAGGCGGTACAGCACACCTAACCTCTTAGAAGTTGTCTTAGAAAGAGAGTATATGTGATCTTTGCAGGAAAGATCACGAAAAAAAGGAAACGCCAAGAATGTTAAGAGAAGAGGGAGGATTGAGTTGTGTGTTGTTGAAGGTAAGGGGATAGTCGTGTGGAAGATTGTGACGAGTAGACAGGTGGAGGAACTGATTTTTTGAGGCATTGAAAGCCACAATGTTTTCTCTGCCCCAATCAGATATAGCAGAAAGATCAGAAGTTAGGTGTCCCATAGACGCCTCACGTGAAGCGACTGCTGTGAGGGACGCTTTGGGAAACGGGTGAAGTGAAAAGTGGAATCATCGTCATAGGAGTGAATAGGACAGGAAGTGCGAATTAAAAGATCATTAATAAATAAAAGGAAAAGAGTGGGTGACAGGACAGAACCCTGAGGAACACCACTGTTAATAGCTTCAGGAGAAGAACAGTGGCCATCTACAACTGAAGCTATAGATCAGCCAGAAAGGAAATTAGAAATGAAGGCACAGATAGAAGGATAGAAACTGAAGGAGGGCAGTTTGGAAATTAAAGATTTGTTTCACCGGAATCCCGAAAGGAGGATGACCAAGAGTCAGAGAGATATGCAAGAAGATCGCCAGTAGAGCGTCCCCTGCAGAATCCATACTGACTATCTGAAAGAAGATTGTGAGAAGAATGGTGTTTAAGAATCTTCCTAGTAAGGATAGATTTAAAAACTTTGGAGAGGCAAGAAACAAAGCAATTGGACGATAGTTGGAGGGTTGAGAGCGTCACCCTTCTTTGGTACAGGCTGAATGAAAACGAACTTCCAGCAGGAAGGAAAAGTACCAGATGAAAGACAAAGACGAAAGAGTTTGCCTAGGCAGGGTGTCAGCACAGAAGTATAGTTCTTAAGAACAACAGGAGGAACACCATCAGGACCATACGCCTTCCTAGAGTTGAGCCCAGATATGGCAGAGGCGGGAGGCGGGAGGCGGGAGGAACAGCACCGGAATCGTCCAGGGTTGAATTGAAGGCGAAAGTTTGAGCGAAGAGTTCAGCTTTGTCAGGAGAAGAGACGGCAACTGTGCCGTCGTAATGGAAAAAAGGAGGGAAAGTAGAGGAAGTAAAGTTGTTGAAGAGGTTCTTAGGTAGATGCCAGAAAGAGCGAGAAGAATTAATTAATTTCTGGCCATTTAATTTCCTGCTTTAATTAAATATTAGTGTTAATAACCATTATAATAATTTTTGTTTTCTGTACTGGTGTTTTGTCTAATTTCATCTATATAGTCTTTTTATATTTAGTAATTTAGCAGCCTACAGATTATGTTATCTATTTGTTATCTACGTTTTCTATTTGTTTTTCATTAAATTCTTGCCAATTAATTGCCTGCTTTAATTAAATATTAGTGTTAATAACCATTATAATAATTTTTGTTCTCTGTATTGTTTTTTTTTGTCTAATTTCATCTATATACATATTTAGTAATTTAGCAGCCTACAGATTATGTTATCAATTGAAAAAATCTTTAGAGGGCTTTAAGGCCTTTAATTTGAGGTGCCGATTGTGAATTTTTTGCTTGTCTATTTAACTCATTTACTTTGTAATCTCTGTCTATTTTCTGTTCCTCCTTGATAATGTGAATATATCACGAAAGCGC
Organism: Bathynomus jamesi; assembly: GCA_023014485.1. NCBI lineage: Eukaryota > Metazoa > Arthropoda > Malacostraca > Isopoda > Cirolanidae > Bathynomus > Bathynomus jamesi. The sequence goes on along the minus strand of JAJOZX010000636.1, from coordinate 338,267 downwards.
TCGGACTTTGTGTTTCCTTTTCCCTGTGGTTGTTTGCTTATTAATAAGATCACGTGTTATTTTGTGATTTTAGTGCATATATATATATATATATATATATGATGAATTTCACAATTAAACACGTGGGTTTGTGTCTATATATATATATATATATATATATATATATATATATATATATATATATTATATATTATATATATATATATATATATTATATATATATATATATATACAAACTTCTTTTTTTTCTTTATTCATTCTTTGATGACCTGAAGAGGGATAAAAAAATACAAAAGTATACAGTATAAAGTTCAATTGATCCATACAAACTACGGATATTAAAAAAATTAGTTGTTTTATCTGTTGAATTGATTTCTCTGTAAAACGAGTGTTTTATCTTAGAAACCGTTGGAACATCTTCCATTTCTGGATCGATTTTGAACCAATTATATCAACATTAAAAATATAATTGGTTCGAAATCGGACCAGAAAGGAAAGATGGACAAATCGTTTTACCAATTACAAACCGCTCCATAATAGGTTCAATTAGACTAAATTTTTATATCGCTGTTTGGTATAGATCAATTAAACTTTACAGTGATACTTGTAAACGTGTTTTCTTTACTTTCCGGGTGGATATTACATGCACATTGTACATAAATACTGTACTAAAACAACTAAATAACATGGTAAACAAATAACGCAAATATTAATATCCAACCATGCAGATATTGTACCAACCACGCTTATTTTTCAGGTAACAAATTTATAAATATTTAGCTTATGGATTGGTTGATTACAAAAATGATTGGCTGCTTCAACCAATCATCTTTACACACACACACACACACACACACACACATATATATATACATATATATATATATACATATATATATATATATATATATATATATATAATATATATGATGCAAACCCACAAGGAAAAAGAAAAAATTATCCCAAGGACTTCCTATATACTTTTCCTTGTGGGTTTGTATCATTCACTCATTTCACGTATTTAAGCGTGAAATTCATCCCATATATATATATATATATATATATATATATAGGGGTTGTAATGACTGAGGATGTGAAATTTGAAACACAAAATAAGATAGCAGTAAACAGAGCAAAGAGAGTAACTGGGCAGATACTGAGAACCTTTAAACGAAGGGATAGGAATATAATGATTCCTCTACTGAAAACACTGATCATACCCAAACTGGAATACTGCTCGGTCCTAACATGCCCACATAAAAAAGAAGACATTAGACAACTAGAAGGGATTCAGAGAAGCTTCACAGCCAAGATCAATGGGTGCAAAGAACTAAACTACTGGGAAAGGTTACGCGAATTAAACCTATATTCACTGGAAAGGAGGAGAGAGAGAGATCCACCATTATTTACACTTGGAAAATAATGGAGAAACTAGTCCCTAATCTTTCTCTGAACCCTGTAACTCCCCAAACAACAGTGGAAAGTAAAAAAGGAAGACTGTGTCGTGTTCCCAAATTAAAGGCTACACAGGCAACATCCTTAACCCTGAAAGAAAATAGTTTTGTTGTGAGAGGACCAAAACTGTTTAATCAGCTGCCCCAAAGACCTAAGGAACACGAGTGGTGTTGCAGTGGACATCTTCAAAAGAAGATTAGACGCCTGGCTCAGAACAATCTCCGATGATCCGGGCGTACCTGGCTATGTGAGATGGAGAGTACTAGAAACCAACTCACTACTTCACCAAGCCAACTCGAGAGGAGGGGCGACAAGCTTGACCTTCGTGAAATGAGGAATCATCGCACGCAACATTTGAAACGTTGAAAGGAAAGGTATATATAAAACGTCTGTCAGTTTCTCTTACCTGTCATATGAAAGGGAATTTATTGATGTACTTGAGCTCTCCTTTACAGCCTTATGTTCGTTGTATTCTCTGCAATATAAAGAGTATATTAATTAATAGACCGTTAAATAAGGATACAAATGAAGAGACTAATAATAGGCAATAAATAAACTTACCAAAAGAACTTTATTTTAATGTATTAAATATATTCAATATTTTGCATCCAAATGAATATCAATGCATAACTAAGTACCGACATATATATATATATATATATACACCTTGGTTAACCTTGGTTTTGCTTCCGCCCGAATTGTTCATTCTAACGAAGGTCAAGCTTGTCACTCCACCTTAGACCTACAGTTTAGCGTGGAATTCGAACCCCACCCCACCACGGGCGGTCAGAAATTACAAAGTCCTCGACCGGACTTGATTTCACAACCTCCCGATCAGCAGCCCAGCGTCTTAACCACTAGGTTACCCAGGGTACCCATTTATCTACCAACCAATTTTTATTGTGTGGAAGGATGAACAGCTGGGTTTTGCTGCTCGCCGCCTGCCGTCACCGGGTTTGGATCCCGGGGCCGATGGCTTCGTAGTCAGCGATGCTAACCACTGCATTATATATATTGTTGGTTGAGTTTTGAACAAATGTTGAGGATCAATCCGTGTTCGGCTCCTTTGCAACACCCCGTTTCATTTGGGGGAATTTTATGTTCCTCATTTATCTACCAAACCAATGGAACAGCTGGGTGTGAGCTGCGGACCGGCTGCCTTTGTTGGGAATCGAACCCGAGCTGACGGATTCGTAGTTAGCGACACTAACCACTACACCACCGAGGCGCATATACTGTATATATATATGTTAGAATGCCCGCTGCGCCCTGCGCAGCAAAAGCTCCTGAAACACAATCTAGGTGGACGGAGACTGAAAGGGGCGAGTGCGCTACTAAAACCTTCCCTGGTTTTCCTTTAATTTATATACTAAATTTGGTGCAGATTACCCTAGTCGTTTATGGGTCCCCTTCCCAGTCCACCCCAAAGGGAGCTACTGAGATGGGCGGGATGTATTACTAAAATGTTTCCTGGTTCGTCCTTAACCCTTTCACTCACGAATTATGATATAGGGTAAAAATGAAATTGACCTTTATATGCGGTTACATAAGAATAGATATGGTAATAAAAACCCACTCTAATAGACAGAGTTTATTTCCACAAGAATTTCGATGCCCACTGGCCCCGAAGAGGATGCTAGTGGGCATCGAAACTGTTGTGGAAATACTGTAAACTCTGTCTATTAGAGTGGGTTTTTATTATCATATTTTGACCTTCACGTAGGAAAAAGTTAAGTTTTTGCATTGATAATAGATATGGTTTATCTTCCAGCTACACAAGTGTGTACCCATTGAGTGAAAGGGTTAATGTGTACACTAAATTTAGTGTAGATTACCCTAGTCGTTTAGAGCGCTCTCTCTCAATGGGCTCAAAGGGGGTACTGGGAGCGGCGAATTTGTTACTAAAACCTTCCCTGGTTCTTCCTTAATGTGTATACTAAATTTTATATAGATTACTTTCGCCGTTAAGGCGTGTATAAACGACAGACATCATCATCCCGACACACACACACACACACACACACACACATATATATATTATATATATATATATATATATTATATAATATATATTATATAATATATATATATATATATATATATATATGATGAATAAAACCACGAAGGAAAGGAAACACAGAATGGTGTGTGTGTGTGTGTGTGTGTGCAACCACGTGGCATACCTGAGCTCAACCGAGCGTACACTTCACTCAAGTTTCTGACAGCATACTGGACAATCGGCTCTTACAAATCAAACCTTGCGCAGACCCTACCTTCTCCTGTACGTGATCATGTATCGTAGTGTGGCGGTACTTTTAATATTGAAAATTTTAAACTTTTAATTTCTACTTTAGGCATTCTAGACTCATTATATATATATATATATATATATATATATATATATATATATATATGATACACACAGACAGTGCATGGAACAAGGAACTCTTCTGGGATAATTAAATCCACTATAGTCCGAATAAGTAATGGTAAATGACAAATACCATAGTTTTTCTTTTTCATGATGCTAGCCCGACGAGGGCAACGGGTCACTCGCAAAGAGGTCCCATAAATATAGCTTCCATCACCAGCTATCTGCAAAGCAGACAGGATCCAGCTTTGGGACATGGATCTAGGGTTTAAAGCACCTAGCCATGCTACATTTAGAACCTCAATATAAGCAAAAGACTCGCTGCCTTCACGTCAGATTGAATGCATCAAACGGACATGTTATGTGCCTTGAAAAGTGGACGCTCAATTCTGCCAGTTGAGGTTTAAGTTTTGGTTTTTGGCTAAAAATATAATAGTTACCCCTTTTTCTTTTTCTTTGATGCATTCAATCTGACGTGAAGGCAGCGAGTCTTTTGCTTATATTGAGGTTCTAAATGTAGCATGGCTAGGTGCTTTAAACCCTAGATCCATGTCCCAAAGCTGGATCCTGTCTGCTTTGCAGATAGCTGGTGAGGGAAGCTATATTTATGGGACCTCTTTGCGAGTGACCCGTTGCCCACGTCGGGCTAGCATCATAAAAAAGAAAAACTATGGTATTTGTCATTTACCATTACTTATTCGGACTATAGTGGATTTAATTATCCCAGAAGAGTTCCTTGTTCCATGCACTGTCTGTGTGTATCATAAAAAACTCAGGGGACCATTCTGAGTTCATTCCCATATATATATATATATATATACAGGGTGGGCCGTAAGTTTCCATACATAGGAAAATAAACATTTTTTATGGACAACCATTTTTATTTATATAATATGCTCTACATGGTTGCCATTGTTTTGAAAACACATTTCAATACGTGTTCCCCACTGTTGATGAACACGCATTAGTACAGTTGACGTTATGCTTGTAATGGCGTTGGTGATACGTTCCTTTAGATGATTTATGTCTCGTATCTTTTCCTGATACACCATGGCCTTCAAGTGCCCCCAAAGATAGAAATCAAGGGGGGTGAGATCTGGGGATCTGGGAGGCCACTCCACAGGACCACGCCGACCAATCCAAGCATCCGGAAACTGCTGATCCAAATACCGACGCACGTGAAGATCATAATGAGGTGGAGCTCCATCTTGCTGGAAGTAAACTGGGAAGTTACCTTCCTCGTTTAGCAGGGATGGGAAAATCTCTTCTTGCAACATGTTAAGATACCTTTCGGCATTAAGATTTCCACTGACAAAAATTGGTCCAATAATTCTGTCACCCCATATCCCGGCCCACACCATCACTTTACCGGCACCTTGCATCTTCGTCGGACTCAGCCAGTTAGGGTTAGCATTACTCCAATAACGTATGTTTTGCCGATTAACCTCTCCATTGACGTAAAAATTTGCTTCATCAGTAAACAAGATCTTACGTCAAACGCATATTCTTAGGGTATCTGAAACATAAAAACAAACGTTTAATTTTTCCTATGTATGGAAACTTACGGCCCACCCTAGGGTGTTCTAAAATTGGCTAATAAACTTTTATGAACGCAATACCTTAACAAAAATTATGCGATATTTAACAATTTTATTTCAAATACAGCAACAATAATAAAAGCAACAATAATTGTTTATTTTAGATGTTCACCGCACTTGTCTTCCTTCACCTTGAACATATTGTTTACAACGTCCGACTACTGATCGACATACATATAAAAGTTAACGAGGTAATTTTAGAACACTATATATATATATATATATATATATGTTTAAGCCGTCACTAAATGCTAATTCTTCTGCACCTCTTTATATTATAAATTAATTTTACCGCTTTCAGTTGTTTACTTTCATTTTAATCTATGTATCCCTTATAAGGTAATATTTAGACTGATGATGAGACTTGATCCTGAAACGTTTGTAAATTTATTGAAGTAGAAAATATATATGGGATTGAACTCAGAATGGTCCCCTGAGGCTCTCTCATGATACACACAGACCGTGCATGGAACAAGGAACTCTTCTGGGAAAATTAAATCCACTATCGTTTGAATGAGTAATGAATGGTAAATGACAAACACCCTAGTTTTTTTCTTTTTCATGATGTTAGCCCGACGTGGGCAACGGGTCACTCTCAGAGGGAAGCTATATTTTTGGGGCCTCTTTGCGAGTGACCCGTTGCCCATGTCGGGCTAACATCATGAAAAAGAAAAACTATAGTGTTTGTTATTTACCATTACTTATTCGGACTACAGTGGATTTAAGTTTCCCAGAAGAATTCCTTGTTCCATGCACGGTCTGTTTGTATCATATATGTGTGTATATATATATATATATATATATATATATATATATATATATATATATATATATATATATATATTGTGTGTGTGTGTGTGTGTGTGTGTGTGGTGTGTGTGTGGTTCAAAAGTTCATGTTTAATTTGTTTTTATTTAGCTGTTCATGAAGCGAAAACAGCATAACGAGAATTAGTCTTTGAAAAGAACAGTAGAAGGGAATATTTTGAATCACACAACTTATGAATGTTTTGTTTGAGAGAGTAAGAGAATACTCAGTCTTCAATGTACAAGATTGCCATTTGGATGGATACTCTATGGACAATGGCATTCGTACAACGCAAATTCCTATTTCAATGTTCTTAATGCCCTTTGCGCTAGAATCATACTTAACACACATCAAGAATTTCTAGAAACAAGTTTTGGTCACGGACAAATTTCGTCGTGGACGTACGTGTTAACCTGAACAGGAGAGAACCAACAAGTGATGGAGGAAACGTTTTCGGTTAGTCAGACGAAATCTATCAGACGGTCAGTTTTTAAATTGGACATAAGTTACTCTCCTCCTCTACCCCTCTAACAAAGACCCCAAATTTTTATGATTCTGAAGAATGCATAACCCCCCTGTTATTCGGAGAAGTCCTACAGAAACATAGTCCAATGTTACTAATGAAAGTGTGCTCAGGTGTCTCAAGTTCATTGGAATTAGTGGTGCACTTGGGGTAGTGACCTGAAGGCTAAAAAAGATTTAGAATGGAACTATCTCTTTTGCAAACATAATCCGCGGTATTGATTTTTATAACAATGTACTGACATCCTTTCCATAATTCTCCTTTGTTTTTCCAAATATAAAATTTTGAAACTAATCATGCGTGGGCTTTCGTATCAGTATATACTGTATAGATTCATCGGCACATTCATAGTTTAAATGGAAGTGTGAAAAATTAAACATCTTTTTACATAGAGCACCATTCCGTCCATTCACCCATTTCAGGATGCGAGCATATATATATATATATATATTATATATAATTATAATATATATCAGTAAATATTAATACTTATTTTGTTATAATTAATTTTTTGGTTCAGTTATTACAGTTCCCCACATAGTTTATTTCTCGTTGAAGCCAAATAAAGCTAAAATCCCTGCAGCAGAAGACTCGAACATGTGTCGTGAGACCCACTGACCGACTTTCGGACTTTAAAACGAAACCTTTTCAATCTCAATGAAGTGTTTGATCATGTCCCTCTTTTTTCACTTACCTGAGTTTCTATTTATAGAAAAGAGAGAGAGAGAGAAAGAGAGAGAGAGAGAAAAAAAATTAGTTATAGTTATAGTTATCATTGTCAATTGCTATATTGTGAGGTTGATCATCCCATTTTCTAATTGAGACGGCAACTAAAAGAAAATAGAAGTATTTCCTTAAATTATTTTCTTTAGTGTTGTTATTTAACTTGAAGGTTAGTTTAAGAATTGTCTTTTCTTTTCTTTTTTAATTTTCTTGTTCCCTCATTAATGATTATTGTATAATTCAATGTTTGTGATCATTCAACCATGATTATTCTGTAACTGGTAAACACGTTTTGAGAGAAGGTTTCCGGCTGAATTTTTAAAATTCTTTAAGATGAAGTAAAATTTTAAGTTCATCTCTCTCCCTCTCTCTTTTATTAAGAAGGTGCTGCTTGAGAGAGGGTTAGTTAAGATAGAGTAGAAGTAGTAATGTTCCCTTTGTCAATAAATGTTGTAGGAGGCGCTGGTCGGGTGTGCTTTCAGAGAACTGGAAGTTCTCAGATGATAGCCCCATTGGTAAAGAAGGGAAGCTTGATGGTATCTCTCGGAATCCAAAACCAATTTTTAGGGATGCTACTTGGGTTTACAGTGTAAGAATATTGGTACTTTTTAGGTAAATCGCGGAATATCTAACTTATCTAGCTAGAAAAACTTTTATAGTTTTATATAGATGAAGCTATGTTCCCTTTTGCAGTAAATATAGTAGGAGGTGCTGGCCTGGTCTGGGTTCAGAGAAGTGGGCGTTCTCAGATAAATCATCTGTACGGTGGCTTTGGCAGGCTACGGAGAAATGATGCAACGACAAAATGTTGACTTCTTGTACATAATAAATACTAGGGGCACCACTCAATCTATTTTACTCCACCCTTTTTTCTTAGCTAAATAATAGGCCATGAGGCTGAAATGTCTATTGGGCGGTAAGCTTGAACTTTCTGCGCTTCACACAACCAGATTTTTCCAGTTTGAACCTCCCCTCCTTGTATAAAAACGCTTTTAAACGCCCTTGTATAAAACCGATGGTTAACGCAGTTTCAAAAATGGCGTCTGACAGTGATGTGCATCGTACACAGCGAGCTGTTATCGAGTTCTTAACCGCAGAGAAGGAGACAGTTGGAAATATTCACAAACGTCTACAGAACGTTTACGGAGATGCTGTTGTTGATCGATGCACAGTTGGACACTAGTCTAAACGTGTGAGATCATCGGAGAGAGGGAGTGCCAGCCTCGATTATGAGCCACGCAGCGGTCGCCCGGCATCGGCTGTGACATCTCACACTGTGCAACGTGCTAACAACATCATTCAATCAAATCGGCACGTCACATACAAGGAGCTATCACTGGAGCTAGGAATTAGTGAAGGAAGTGTGAATACGATAATTCAGCAACTGGGATACTCAAAAGTGTGTTCACGGTTTGGTCCTCGCCAACTGACTGACGATCACAAAGCCCAAAGAAAAGAAATTGCTTCTGAGTCGTTGGTTTGATACAAGACATAAGGGGATGACTTCCTTTCACGAATTGTGACTGGGGATGAGACTTGGGTACACCACTTTGAACCTAAAACAAAACGCCAATCCATGGAGTGGCATCACGCAGACTCCCCACGCAAGAAAATGGCTTTCCCTGCAAGAAAGGTTATGGCTACCATCTTCTGGGACATGAAAGAGGTAATTCTGGTGGACATTATGAAGAAAGGACACACAATCAATTCAGAGGCATATATTGCTACCCTACAGAGACTCCAGAGACGTATAAAGCGAGTTCGATCGGAGAGAAAACTGGAAGATGTCTTTCTTTTGCACGGCCATCACAAAAATACAAAAATGCGCTTGACTGTGTTACCCTACCCTCCATACAGCCCTGATCTGGCACTTTCAGACTACCATTTGTTTGGGCCAATGAAGGATGCTATTCGTGGAAGAAAGCTTCAGAATAACGATGAGGTTGTTAAGGAGGCTAAGAGGTGGGTCCAGCGGAACCGAGCGGACTTTTACCAGCAAGGAATAAAGGCCCTTGTTTCGAGGTGAAGGAAAGCCATAGAAAAGAATGAAGACTATGTGGAAAAATAAAAACTTTTAAAAAAGGTATGTAACTGCTTTTGTACCAAATTTCTGGAACTTACAAGGAAACTTGGAAAGAAAAAAAAAGGTGGGGCAAAATATATTGAATGGCCTTCGTACATTAAAAAATCCTTAAAAAAATGCATGGTATGGATTAGATTAAGTAGTTTAATATTCATGCTCTCCTTTATTTTCCGCTGTCTTTTAATGTGTAACTGAGTACACGAGATAAGTGAACGCATGGTGTGAATGAACTCTGAAGCTATTCTCTTCATTATACTTTTTCCTACTTTCCTCTAAATCTTCTTTCAAGACTATTTTCTGGCAGCAGTGGCTGGCGGAGGAGGGAGAGAGCCTTGTCTGTTCTATACTTTACTATTACTGCTATTCCTGAGTGAAAGCATTACACGTCTATAAGGGTGAGCATAGTGTAAGTTTTCAGTATTCATTATTTTCATTGATATTTCTAACTTCACTACTTCCTTCTTGGAATTGCCTAGAATGAATCTTATGATCTTTGTTAGTTTGTAACTATGACTCTGTAACTGTAACTGTGATTCTGTAACTCTTTTTTTGTATATATGCGCCTTTGTGGTGGAGTGGTTAGCGTCGCTGACTACGAATCCATCGGCCCAGGGATCGAGAACCGGTGACGGCAGGCGGCGCGCAGCAAAACCCAGCTGTTCATCCTTCTACACAATAAAGAAATTGGTTGGTAGATAAATGGGTACTCTGGGTAGCCTAGTGGTTAAGACGCTGGGCTGCTGGTGGGGCATGATTCGGATTCCACGTTAAACTGTAGGTCTAAGGTGGAGTGACAAGCTTGACCTTCGTCAAAATGAACAATTCGGGCGGAAGCAAAACCAAGGTTAACCAAGGTTATATATATATATATATATATATATATATATATTATATATATATATATATATATATATATATAAAACAACGGCACTCCTTCCTTCATTCATTCTTGGCCCTTATGAAAGCCACTTTTATTCCAATTCGACTTTATGCGGTATGTGGAGTTCAAATTTTAAATGAACAAGATTTGTCTAACCTAACCTAGCATAACCTAAACGGTCATATCATGACGTAGCCTAACCGAACCCAACTTAAACTAACCTGATTTAATTTAACCTAACTTATATAAGATTAATTAAATCCACCTGCATATATAAAAATAAAAATTTCGACCTTATATATATATATATATATATATGGGATTGAACTCAGAATGGTCCCCTGAGGTTTTCTCATGATACACACAGACCGTGCATGGAACAAGGACCTCTTCTGGGAAAATTAAATCTACTAGTCCGAATAAGTAATGGTAAATGAGAAACACTACAGTTTTTTCTTTTTCATGATGTTATCCCGACGTGGGCAACGGGTCACTCGCAAAGAGGCCCCAAAAAAAAAAAAATATATATATATATATATATATATTAAAATGCAGTAACCGCACAAACTATGTAAGTAAAAATCTCTCAAATAAAAATAAAACAAGTTTAAACTAAATTTTAAAAGACAAAATTAAATTAAAAACATAGGCAGAGCTTTCTTCCGTGAGGCCCAAAGAAAAACTAAAAAGTTTAAGGGGTAAAGCGAAACTGCGACTAATTATGCGCCTGCGCCAAGGAACAGCTGTGGCAGGCCAAAAATCATTGAAGATATGAAGGGTTTGGGCGAAAAAGGGGATAAGCCACACTTTAAAAAATTAAAAAGTGTGGCTTATCCCCTTTTTCTCTGAAGCCCTTCATATTTTTAAATATTTGGTGATTTAAAAGGACCTCATTCGTGGTATTATCAATGTTAAATAATCCTTTGTGAATATTAAAGTTGTCGGTATTTTTTATAAGAAACTATGTTATCATTTTCCTATGCTTCTCAGGTCAAATCCTGTAACTTAAGGTAAACCTATTTAGGGTAATATTATATTCATTATTAATTCTTCGTAAATGTACGGCTGATGAATTATCTCCCACCTTATCTGTACTTATGCTGGTATACTCTTTTTTTTGTAGTCGTTCGTTTCGCCTATATATACCTTATGGCAATCATTGCTTGGAATCCTATAGATGCCATTGTTGTTGTTTAGCACGTTACAAGTTACAACTAACATAACGCAACAAATTTCGTGTTGTTCGAGGTATCTTAGAAAATATTTTTATATTTTGTGGCAAACCACTTTGCGACGTACGATATGCGGAAGACGATACCATTAGTTTTAATGTTGTAAAATCTTTTTTAACTTGATTATAAAATCCTTTCTCGTTAAATAAAACTATTTATTGATAAAATTACAAGGATAACCCAATTTGTTGGGGGGCCCTTTGATATGATTGATTTCAAACTCTAAAATTTGTGAACTACAGAGTCTAAAAGCTCGCAGAAACGTTCCTATTAACACCTCTTTTTGTAGCCAGCGAGTAGGCCGAAAACCAATACCCTTAAGAATTTGTGTGAGTGTTTCTACGAAAAACTATAAAAGCGGGTTTACTTGAAGTCCATCTTTTAACCATAACATCCCAAAAAAGGAGATTTGCGATTCGCTTTCTATCTCAAAAGTGATCTAAAATGTTAAAATGGCCATAATGTGTATCAAAACAGCAAAGACAACAGCCACATATCGATATCAAATTACAGAATGATCTAAAATATGATACTATAGAAATATTTCTTCTCAAAGAGCTCCATAAAAATATTGCTTATCTGACGATAAAAGGAGTCATTGAAACTAAAATAAGAATGAGAAAGATAATTTTATCAGTTCCATCATAAGACATTTGGGTAAGGGAAAGTCACTTTCAGTCTCTTCAAGATATTCATCAAACATTTTTAATGTCGTCAGTAAAGAAACCTTAGTAAATAATGGCTCTACATCGAAGTTACCATTTTTTTTCTTTAAGGTATCAATATTGGCTATCTTATTAATGAAATCCAAAGAATGTTTTATATATGAGCGGCGAAAATACTCTCAACTAATAGAGAGAGGATTTTAGGAAGCCACTTGGCTAATTCATAAGTGACGAAGTTTGTATTTGAAATAAATGGTCTTAATGGGACATTTTCCTTGTGAGTTTATGGTAAACCATAAAAGTATGGTAGCTTAGGCCCAGCGTGCGAAATTCCCGCTGGCCCGTTGGCCCGAGGTCAATTGTTTTCACATCGGATCAGTAATTTTCATAAGACAGCTGGTCCGAGTGTCCAGCGATGTTTTAACTTAAAACACTCGGGCCAACGGGCCAGTGGGAATTTCACACGCTGCAAGTTAGGCCTATAGGCAGTAAATCGCTTAATTACTGTAAATGTGAGGATAGGTGCAGGGGCCCGATTTTGTTCGGGGAGGCAAGCAAGTTTTGCCCCCAAAAAATAAGCGAAACCGAAAATCGATTTTTAAGTCATATTTTTACTAAACACTACTTGTATCATAGATAAACACAATTGTACAAAGGTTGAACACCAAACAAGTTACAACAATAGAGTAAGTTTTAGAAAGTCGATATCAGCCTATGTCTTTATAAAGGATTTACATTTAATTTCCAATATTCTGAATAGTTTTTTATTTTCATTACTGAGTTTCTTAATAATAACTCTACGTAGATTGACAGTAATTCAACTATTTATAGCTTTTCCTAGATATAAGTAAGGCATATGATAGGGTGAACCACAATATTTTATTTGCAAAACTAGAAAACAGGAAGGTTCCCATGTACATATTAAATTTATTGAAATTTTGGTATTCCCACCAATCTTTCACGGTTAGATGGGGCAATGTACTATCCGAGTGTTTTGGCTCCTCTTGCGGGATGAGACAAGGCTCCTTGCTCTCCCCTATGCTGTTTAATGTGTATATTGACGGATTAATTGCTTCACTTAACGAGGCAACAGTGGGATGTTGTATAGATAACACAAGGACAAATAACTTAGTTTATATCGATGATATGGTGCCAATAAGTCCCTCTGTTAAAGGTCTGGATCGGCTACTAAAAGTCTGCGAAGAGTATTCGCAGAAACATGATATTCTTTTTAATGTTACAAAAACTAAGGTTATTCAATTTCGTCCTAAAAGCTGTAATCAGCCAGCTGATATAAGGTTTAAAATGAATGGTGAGGTAATTGAGGAAGTACAAGAGTTTAAGTATTTGGGTCAAACTATTACCAGCTCCTTGAGTGATGACTCGGATATAAGAAAACAATCTCGAAGCCTGTGTGCTAAAGCGAATATGACCATAAGGAACTTTCGATTCTGTACAAGTGAAGCTAAAGACACTCTCTTTCGTACTTTCTGCAGTAATATATACGGACAGCAATTCTGGGTGAAGTATAAAAAAGGTTCTGGCAGAACCCTAAATTTGCTGTACAACAGGTCTTTCAGACTTTTTCATAAATTACCCCCGAGATGCTCAGCTTCACAAATGTTTGCTACCCGCAATGTCCCGAGCTTCCCGGAGGTAACAAGACGTGCTCAATACAGTCTAATGCAAAGAATTAAAAAACAACCAACCCGATCATCCAAGCTATCCATGAGTCCTGCCATTTATCCTCTAAGCCAGCGTTTCTTAACCTGGGGTGCTAGCACCCCAGGGGGTCCTGAAATCGATTTTAGGGGGTGCTGGAAAAGGGCTTCTGTCATGTGTAGTATGGATACGTTAGGTCCGTTAACCAAACTCCTTCACAAACTCCTAATCTTTTCTATTTTATTAACAGATATTATTGTATGAAAATTTGAATATATATTTAATTACGAAAGATTTATTGCACGTTTACATTATCACCATTAATATTAAGAAGGAAGACGTTGATCCTGTGTCACAAGAAATTTACTTTTTTTGCAGGATTTTGACCCCAAGATTAGGGGGTAAGTAATTCTCCTTGATTGTTATTCTTAACATTTCTTTTGGCCGCTTGATCTATTGTTATATTCAAGAACAAGTATTTTATTATATTGTTATATTCAAGAAAGTATTTAGGTTTGAATTTGTAAATATAATTCTTTGTGTGTCTTGTCTTAATATTGTTTTAAAATTTTCCTCGTTTATTTTTTACTCTAAATGTGCTGTTTTTAAATGTATGTTCACTTTGCTTTAACTTGATATCTTTTTATTCAAAATATTATTGGTCAACTATAAATTGTACTCATATTCTTATTTGTTTTGTATTTGCGTGGTGCTTTTTGCTACTAACTTTTGCTAACTTTTTGCTACCAACCAGGTGAAGGGGGGTGCTGATGTCGAAAAAGGTTAAGAAACGCTGCTCTAAGCTATGGACTTCTTGGTACGAAAACGTCTGTCTGTAGCTCCACTTAACTTCGACATTACAGTATTATTTCTAATCAATTGTATATATTTCTATCCTTAGTATATGAACTGTCATTGTATTAATAATATTTGTCATATGGACTATAGTCTGCCAATAAACCTTTTCATTTTTCATTTTCATTTCATTTAATTTAATTTAATTTCATTTCATTTAATTTCATTTCATTTCATAAGAATTTGCAGTATGCTAAGAATACTGTCTTCATTTTTTCTTCTGCTATTACATACTTTAGTTTTGGATAGTTACACATGTTAATTTGGTAAGCATATCTGTGTATACTCGTAGATTACTCGTGTAATCTACGAGTATACAGAGATATGCTTACCAAATTAACATGTGTAACTATACAAAACTACAGTACAGTATGTAATAGCAGAAGAAAAAATGAAGACAGCATTCTTAGCATACTGCAAATTCTTATCTAGAGTTATTATTAAGAAACTCAGTACTGAAAATAAAAAACTATTCAGAATATTGGAAATTAAATGTAAATCCTTTATAATAGAGTAAGTTTTAACAGGTTATATCAAATGGGGTACTTAAATACTGCCGTTTTGCGACAGGTTTTCCTTTCTGTAATCAAATATTGCATGGTTCAAGTTCTGAAGACATACATTTCGGGCAAAGAAATGATATCCTATAATATGAAACTCATAAAGAGTTTCAGGTGAAATCATGGTGATTAAAAATATGTGTACTGGGCTTTTCCCGAATTTTTGGGTGTAATTGCCGAAAATATTCAGTCGAACTGAATTTGGGGGTCAATTGACCGGCCTGACCCCCCACCTCCTACGCGTATGGATGTGAGTGGTTCTTAACCCTAGAAGGCCAGCGTAGCCTTTTACAGTAAAATTACATTTCTTATTCTGGAAATGATATCTTTTATCGTAGCAAGTTAGTTCTTATATTTGTTTCTTAACAATAAATTGCTTAATTCAATCCATAAATGTAATTTTCATTATGCAAGTTACGTAGTCACGACACTAGTCGCTATGTGTGCGGTCCCACAATGGCCTTCTAGAGTTAAGTAAATGCTTTTAAACTTTATTAAACTTCCTCTGTGAATCTGTTAATGGATTAATATTTAACTTTTCGAAGGTGATGTTAGAAAGGAGGTCTTCAAATTTAAGTAAATATCATTTTTGTCACTTATACTAGAGCACTCAATATATTTTGCCCCACCCTTTTTTCTTAGCTAAATAATAGGCCATGGGGCTGCAATGTCTTTTGGGCGGTAAGTTTGAACTTTCTGCGCTTCACACAACTGGATTTTTCCAGGTTTCCTTGTATAAAACCGCTTTTAAACGTCCATGTATAAAACCGATGGTTAACGCAGTTTCGAAAATGGCGTCTGACAGTGATGTGCGTCGTAAAGAGAGCTGTTATTGAGTTCTTAACCGCAGAGAAGGAAACAGTTGGAAATATTCACAAACGTCTACAAAACGTTTACGGAGATGCTGTTGTTGATCGAAGCACAGTTGAACGCTGGTCTAAACGTGTGAGATCATCGGAGAGAGGGAGAGCCAGCCTCGATGATGAGCCACGCAGCGGTCACCCGACATCGGCTGTGACATCTCACACTGTGCAACGTGCTAACAGCATCATTCGATCAAATCGGTGCGTCACATACAAGGAGCTATCACTGGAGCTAGGAATTAGTGAAGGAAGTGTGAATACGATAATTCAGCAACTGGGATACTCAAAAGTGTGTTCACTATTTGTTCCTCGACAACTGACTGAAGATCACAAAGCCCAAAGAAAAGAAATTGCTTCTGAGTCGTTGATTTCATACGAAACATAAGGGGATGACTTCCTTTCACGAAGTGTGACTGGGGATGAGACTTGGGTACTCCACTTTGAACCTGAAACAAAACGCCAATCCATGGAGTGGCATCACGCAGACTCCCCACGCAAGAAAATGGCTCCCTCTGCAGGAAAGGTTATGGCCACCATCATCTGGGACATGAAAGGGGTGATTCTGGTAGACATTATGAAGAAAGGACAAACAATCAATTGAGAGGCATATATTCTACCCTACAAAGACTCCAGAGACGTATAAAGCGAGTTCGACCGGAGAGAAAACTGGAAGACGTCCTTCTTTTGCACGATAACGCAACACCACACAACAGTTTGCAAAGAAGAGAGGCCATCACAAAAATGCGCTTGACTGTGTTACCCAACCCTCCATACAGCCCGGATCTGGCACCTTCAGACTACCATTTGTTTGGGCCAATGAAGGATGCTATTCGTGGAAGAAAGTTTCAGAGTGACAATGAAGTTGTTGAGGAGGCTAAGAGGTCGCTCCAGCGGAAGCCAGCGGACTTTTACCAGCAAGGAATAAAGGCCTTGTTTCGAGGTGGAGGAAAGCCGTAGAGAAGGATAGAGACTATGTTGAAAAATAAAAACTTTTAAAAAAAGTATGTAACTATAGGTCATCCCATAAGTAATGCGGCATTTTTAAATTTTTTTTTCCGTTTTTATCATTATTTTACGGATAGAAATCAAACAACTCTTTGAAGTTATTTATATTTAAATAAATATTTATTTAAATATAAATAACTTCAAAGAGTTGTTTGATTTCTATCCGTAAAATAATGATAAAAATGGAAAAAAAAAAAATTAAAAAATGCCGCATTACTTATGGGATGACCATACTTATGTACAAAATTTCTGGAACTTACAAGGAAACTTGGAAAAAAAAAAAAAAGGTGGGGCAAAATATATAAGTGGACCGGCCAAAATTAAAAAAATCGACTTTGAACGCCGTTTTTTGTTAATAGCTGGCACCCATGCTAAATCAATGTACCTATGGGTGAGAAATAAAATGCAGGTGGATGCCACTCTCGCTTTTGGCTTTGAAGGTCATTTTCGAGGTCAAACTGTGCAAAAAATTATATTTTCTAATTTTAATTTTAAAAAAATATTCTGAGGCAATTGGTTTGACCAAATGTTTCATTTTGCCACACTTAGTGATAAAGAAGTATGATGACACGCTTATTCCATCCGAATTACCAACTCAAGGTCAAAGTCAAGTTAATCACGACTGGAATTGTGCTAAAAATTTGTGATTTTTTATTTTAATTTGCAAAAAAAAACATTGAGCAAGTGTGTTTGTCAAAACAATTTATTTTAACATGATTAGTGTCTATAAGTTTGATGGCATGAATTAAGTACTCACAGTAACAGAATTATCACAACTAAATCACAAAGCAGTAAATATAGTCCCATAACTACACAGTTTACACACTAGTAATATCTACAAGTTCACGTTTCTTGATGAACAGCACCGAAATGCTGCACTGACAGTCACAATTGTGTGGATTGCAATCACTTAAGAACAGAGTTATTAGTTTCTTACAGCACATTCCAGCTTCTCTCGATTTCAGCCCGGAAGAGAGACATAGATATACTGTCCAGCTGGGTTACAGCAACCGTTATCGTCACAACCACAAACTGTCGTACACTTCATCCTTTTCCTGAAGCAGCTGCATCTAGCTGTCTTGCACTTTTTCTTGCAACCACAAGAAACAAGCTCCAGGCAGGCTTCAGGGATTGGAGGAAGTCTTGTCCACACTGGTAGGAGGCTCCCATCTTCCAACTTCCAGGCTGAAGTGTCCACCGGATCTTCAACATCTACGTTCTCTTTGTCAGCCTGGAGCCATATTTTGGCCTGATAGTTTGCCTACTTGGCGAGGCGCTCCAGGGCATCCTTTGTCGGTGGGAGCATTTCCAGAGTCTTCTTGGCCTTCCCAAAAAGGTGAACTCTGGCGTCATCAACTGTATGTTATTCCGAGGTACCTTACAAACAGTGGTGGGCACAGCTAACCGAAAAGTTAGCTTCGATAACCGCTGAACCGATAACTCAAAACTTAACTTCGATAACGCTAAACCGATAAACCGCTAAAAAAATTAGCGGAAGCTAACGATTACCGCTAACCGCTAACTTTTATTATATGAATTTAGCTTCGGTTTGGTTTTTTGGCTCTAAAACCCATAAAGAGAAGAGGTTGGCGTTTCTCTTATCCCTTGACATAAAGACAAAGTAGTCCTCCAGGTGGGGCCACGGGTTCTGAGACTCCTGGTTGGGCTGGTCCTGGCGGACCTGGCCATCAACAGGCCCAGCATCCTCAGGCGGAACCAAAACGTCTTCACTTTCCATTGCAAAAACTTGTAGACTCGGTAAACTGACGAAAATATGCTTATGATAACGTACGCTGTCGCTGACACTGTAAGACTGTAACGTCGTAAGTGAACTGAACTGCAGAATTACACAACGCTGCTCAGCTGCTGCTGCGTCGACCAATCACGTCTTGTGTTTACACGTAGTCGGCCAATAGCGTGCCAGACTGACTGTTGCAGACACGCTCAGAACAGACTGGAACAAACATGTATGATTTTAGGGTTAGCGGACTTAAAGTTAGCGGAACTAAATTTAGCGGAAGATAATTGGTCCGCTAACGGTACTCAAAGTTAGCGGAAACGCTAATCCGCTAACGGAAAAGTTAGCTTCGCTAATTAACGGTTAGCGGATTAGCGGAACCGTGCCCACCACTGCTTACAAATGACACACAAACTTCTCAACATCTGCGATATCCCCATCTCGACCAATGGCGTGCAGCATGAGTGGGTGGTCACTGAACACCTTCCAACACTTCTTTTTTCCATGACCACTGAAGGACGAGACTGTGTCACACCCAGTCAAAGCGTGGAAGCTGACCAGGTTGTCCCTGACTGGGAGCGACAAACTCTTGAATACATCATGCACGGGGTAGCATTTTCGGTTCTTGGCCGTTCCGCACAGCATCCACACTTCAGCGACCTTGGTTCAAACGAAGTGAATCAGCAGCACCATTACATCAGTATCTCTGCACATTACCAGTATTCGTTCATGGCCCTGGGACGCTGCATCACATGAGTGAAGGATGAGCCTGGAGTCCGCCTCTTCACGGTTGCTATGCAGTGGAACGTCATGTCGCCTGGTTGACCGTACTTCAGTGGCTTCAGAGAAGCCACCCCCTGTCACCAGCTGACATCTTTCTTGAAGATCTCTGCCCTTCTCATTGATGACGTTAGACAGAAACAAGGCTAGGTCAGCCTTGTTTGTATCCAGGGCCATGAAGTTTTTCCACACTTCAGTCAGTGGAACTTGTGGGCCTTCAATGACTTTCCGAATCGGTTTCTTCTTGCTTGCACGCTTTGTCCTGGTAACTGCTTTGATCGATCCTTCCCCTGCGTACCGATCAAAGATGACATCAATTCTTGTTGTGTGTTCATTGAAATAACTCGTCACAGCCTTAAAGAACACTTCAGCATAGTCGCCGAATGTCCAACAGCCGCCAGGCTTGCCAAGAGCTTGGATGAGTGCATGGCCATCTATCATCACACAGGTTTTCAGATCAGAGGTTGGAACCACTGAGCTTATGGTCTGTTGAGCCATCAGAATGTTCATCAGCTCAGACTTCGATGTCGAATTCATCTCTCCTCCTGCCTTCGCCAGACTAAATGGGACTGGGGACAGTTCATGCTTCAAGACGTTGACCATCTCCACCGTGCGACCTGCGGTCGCGGCATTCAGGAGCCGCTGTAGTAGCTTTCTGTCAGCTTTGATGGTCTTTTGCATGTTTTGCTTGGTGGAAACTGTAGCTTTGTACACATCAGCGAAGGTTTTCGACCGATATTTCGTCATCGTTTTATGGAAACGCGGGCCCGACGTGATAAATAGTTTAAAACGCGGGCCCGTGGTAAAAAATAACTTAAACGTCTTTTATTGTAATGCGCGTAGTATTAGAAATAAATTAAATGAATTTAAGGCGATAATTTATTCCGGCAACTATGATATAGTTGCTATCACTGAAACTTGGTTGAATACCGTGACTCGGGACTTGTTGGGGGAACTTGATATACCGGGTTTTAAACTCTTTACTAATGATAGGTTACATTGGTTTGGCGGAGGCGTTTTGCTGTACATTCGTAATTCCCTTAGGGTTATCGAGGTTAAGTTAGTTTTCTCGGTAGCAATTAATGCGATATGTGTTGAAGTTAGGGCGCGTAGTATTAGTTTTAATTTTGTTGTTGTTTATAGACCTCCCGTTCAACCCCTCGATACAGATACTAGATTTTACTCACTTCTTGGTAATTTTATTGACAATCGGAATAGTATAATTGTCGGAGACTTTAACTGCCCTAATGTTAATTACGAGAATTTTACTGGTAATGAGGAGGGTTTGAGATTGGTTGAGTTTATGGACGATAACTTTTTACGACAGATAGTTACCGAACCAACGCGCGGTGACAATATTTTAGATTTGGTGATGACGAACGGCGAGAATATAGTCGAAGGTTTAGAAGTAGGCGAGAGTTTAGGATGTAGTGATCATCAAATTCTTAGGTTTAAGTTATTGATAGAAAACACCCAGGATAGTAACATAATAGAAGTTCCTGATTTTCGTAGGGCTAATTTTGATAGTTTTGCTGATAGGATGAGAGTAGTGGACTGGGATAACTTATTTATGGGTAATGACACAAATTTGCGTTGGGTGGCGTTTAAAGAAAGTTTTAGGGATATTGAAAGGGAGTTTATTTCTCGTAGGCCCAAGCGCGCTAGAAATCGTGGTAGGCCGAAGTGGTGGACTAGGGAAATAGGAGAGTTTATAAACGAGCGTAATAGAGCGTATAGACTTAGTAAGCGCAATGGCACGGCAGCTAACTTTAATAGATATATCGAGCTTAGACGTCAGGTTAAAAGATCAGTTAGGAATGCCAAGCGTAATTTAGAGATACTTATAGCTGCGGATAGTAAACATAATCCAAAAAAGTTTTTTGAATACGTAAATAATCGTAAGCCGGTAAAAGATAACATAGGCCCTCTAGTGGATGTTAATGGCGCTTTGGCTTCTGACGCTCAGGCGATGGCGGGTATTTTCAATAACTTTTTTGCGACAGTTTTTACCGTAGAAGACGTAAATAATGTCCCCGACGTGAACGATATCGTTCCAGACATTTGAAAGATTTGAAAGACGTTATCGTAGGCCCCTTAGCGAAGATTTTTAATCAGTCACTCGAAACGGGGATTATTCCTGAAGACTTTAAATTAGCTAACGTCACGCCTATTTTTGAAAAAGGCGACCGCGCAGTAGCTAGCAATTATAGGCCCATTAGCTTAACGTCAATTGTCGGTAAACTTTTGGAATCCGTAGTTAGGGATCGTATTATCGATCACTTAGAAAGTAGAGATTTGATTAATAGTAGTCAGCATGGGTTTCGACGCCATAGGTCTTGTTTAACTAATTTGTTAGAATTTTATAACGAAATAGTGCGCGAATACGATAGGCATAGAGCAGCTGACGTTATTTATTTAGATTTTAAAAAGGCGTTCGATACAGTTCCGCATAGGAGACTAATTGCGAAGGTCAAAGCGCACGGTATACGCGGTCAGGTAGCTAACTGGTTAGAAGAATGGCTTCGTGCTAGGAGACAGAGGGTCGTAGTTAATGGTAGTGAATCGGGGTGGTTAGATGTAGGTAGCGGTGTCCCACAGGGTTCAGTGTTAGGCCCATTGCTATTCGTAATTTACATTAACGACATAGATGTAGGATTGACTAGTAACGTGTCAAAATTCGCGGACGACTAAAATAGGCGGTAAGGTTGTTAACGAGGACGATAGAAATAGGCTCCAAGACGATGTAAATAGGATTATGGAGTGGACAGATAAGTGGCAGATGCAATTTAACGTAGACAAATGTAAAGTTTTGCATATAGGTTCTCGCAACAATAATTACACGTACACGATGGATGATAGGGAGTTAGCGAGCGTTGACGAGGAAGTAGATTTAGGCGTACGCGTATCTAAGGATTTAAAGGTTAGGAACCAGTGCCTGGAGTCTTGCGCAAAAGCTAATAGGATGTTAGGCTTCATAGCGCGTAATTTCGAATTTAAATCGAAGGATATTATATTGCCCCTTTACAAGTCCCTAGTCAGGCCTCATTTAGAATATGCCGTTCAGTTTTGGTGCCCGTACTTGCGTGAGGATATTGATAGGTTAGAAAGGGTTCAGCGTCGTGCCACGAAACTTATTCCGTCATTGCGCAATAAGCCTTATGAAGATAGGATTAAAGAGTTAGACCTGTATTCACTCGAAACTAGGAGATTAAGGGGGAGCTTATTGAAGTTTTCAAAATCGTTAATAACATCGATAACGTAAATTTTGACAAATTGTTCACTTTCGATAATAGTAATACTCGCAATAACGGATTTAAGTTGCGTGGCAGACGTTTCATTACTAATATCGCTAAAAACTTCTTTACGTTTAAAGTAATTGATAAATGGAATAATCTTCCCGCGTCAGTCGTTCATTCTACCAGCGTTAATATGTTTAAGAACCGTCTTGACAGACATTTTAAAAGTATTAACGTTGTTTAAAATAAAAAAACAAAGTTAGCAACAGGAGCTCTGGTGGTGGTGCTCGAGGATGAGTCTGTTGACGATGAATGCCAGCTTGTGACATGCCAGCGTGTGATGCCAGCAATAAAAAAAAAAAAAAAAAATTAGACTAACACGAACGTAGATGTAGCTCGTAGCGTAAACTAACCCACTTTTTGTTTAACTTTACCTATTTTTTTTCTTATCTCTCTTACTTTGCATGTCTGTAACTCTTTCTTGCATGTTTGTAGTTTGCATGGTATGACAGTGAGTTAAGACTGTGTTTGCATGGTTTGTAAGCGTTCTTATTTTACTTCTTTTCATCTTTCACCCCTCTCCTATTTTCTCCGACTATTTTTCTGACTTGTCGGCAGTGGCCGGCGGATGATGATGGTGAGACTTTTTTCCTCTTTTTCTGAATGAATGTTAACCCACGAGTGATAGGTGTTGCTCCTTACTTAACCCCTTATTCTCTTCTCTTCTCTTAACCCCCTACTCTTTCCTTTCTCTCGGGCTAACCTTAGAGTGGATCTTAGGGTCTTTGTTAGCCTTAGCTTCTGTAGATCCGTAGATCTGTACAATCAGTCTCTCCTTCATGAAGCCGATTACATGCTGCTTTCCTCGATCCTGAGCTGTCAGCAGGTTCTCCATAACATCTGTGGGTGCAGTGTCTTTGGTTGCCAGTGAAACAAGTGGGATGTTAGTGGCGGCATCTGTATCTCCTGCTTCACTCACGTGAACTCTGAAGACGTCAAACTGCTTCAACTGCTGAACTAGTTTCATGACATCATGAGCGTCACGCCTAGTGCGAGAAGGCAGACTGTCAACCCGAATGAAGGTGGCTTCCCCATCATCATCTTGAAGATTGAAGAGGCATCTTGTGTCTTGAGAGATGCGTGACCGCTCTGACCATGTGATGCAGAACCTGTCTCTTGCTTGGTCATTCTTTGTGATGCCGATGATACCATTGTGCATCTTGCATTTACGATTTATCCATTCGGTTGCCTGATCAGCTGGAACCTGGTTGAAGCGCTTCGCCGTCCCTCCTGACGACAAAGTTCCCATTACAGAACTCTGCATGAACTTCTGGTGCTGACTTCTCAAGACCTCTCATATCAGCCAAGTAGACCGGCCCCCAACGTGCATAGTTTGTGTGGTCATAGATAGTTAGCCAAGGCAAGGCAGCATTGCAGCAAAGGCTTCTACTTGGAGACTCCACATGCCATCTCTCTGAGCTCAGATGAAGGCCAGTAGGATCTCTACCATTTCCATGTAGGATGACCACAGCGTGAGGTTGGGTTTTCAGAGTGCTGGTCATTGAATTCCTTCATGAGACTGTGGAATTTCTCATCTGCCAAAACGTCTGAGAAGTTGTCAACAGCATCGCGCATCTCATCTATGTCAGCTCTGTCTTTGAAAAGCGAAGCAACATTGAGGGCAAGCTGTTTGACGTTCTCATCTCCGTTGCCAGTTGCAGCCAGCCATGACACAAACATCTGCCACTTGATGCGCCACAGTGCCTCATACGTCAGCTGGTGACCTCTCACAGCTCGGTAGTAGGCCTTGCCGTCCAGCATTGTCTCAGTGGTGTTAGCCGCGTATACACCTGTCTCTGTCCATAAGTTATCAAGTCCCAAACTTTCCATGTGTTGACCAATGGCTTTCAGAAAGTTGAAGCAGATATGGGAGCCTCCCATGAGCAAGACCACGTTGGCAAATTTCGAGTTTGCCCAGACTAGTTCCTTACCCCTGCTGTAGAGAGGCTGATCAGCAGTGATGATGGTGTACTTCTGGCTGACATATTCAGAAATGGCCATGAAGCGATTGATGACAGTGGTCATGGTGTCATTGTCATCTGCTGGTGCCTGCAGGATTGGCAACATCCCGACGGTCGTTACTGGTGGATCCGCAGTGCTGACAGATTGATTGAATGCTCCCCAGCTTGGAACGGACATCGCTTCATCATGGATGCGTGACACCACCCAGGCCAAGTCCTTGGCACGTGCCCGATCCCTCTCAGGTTCATGTGACAAGTCGTCTATGTCAGTGTCGTAGCCAGGAGGAGATGGCCTCTTGCCAGATGGGAGGGTAGCCTGGTCCAGCCTTTGGAACTCCTGTAGGTCATCAGGTTTGATAGATTTCGATCTCTTGTGTTTGCCATCCTTTTGGCCATGACTCTGCTATGGAGGGGAACCTCTCTGCCATACCATCAGTTGAGTGCTGTGGAAGGTGTTCTTCCCGTCTAAGGTTGACTCCAAGACATCTATGTTTTCACAAGAGCAGTGAATCATTCTCTCTTTGACGATGGTGTCAGGGATGTAGACACATCCATTCTCAGCATACCTCTCCAGGATGTTCTGAGCGATGGTGGTGTCTATCTTTCTTACAGTGTCGATACCAATAGTGTGATTTGCCGCGTGGAACAGATCAAGGAGTGCTTGCTTCTGAGCGGGTGGCTTGGTGCAGAGTAAGAGCCAAGCCTACATGCTTTGGTGTCAACTTTCGTCGGCTGGAGACTGCATAGACTATGTCCTGGGCAATGCTAAACACACTCTGATTCACTTTCTGGTCCTCTTCACTTCCCTCATCCACAGCATCCATTCCCCCAAAGAGCAATCGTAAAAACAGGTACGGACTGTCAGGTATGACGCGATCAACATGTTCCTGATCAAGACCTTGCCATGTCGGACATCAGCAGCTTCATCTTCAGTAGACTCTGACTCAGAGGTGACATGACCTAGTTCAAAAGACTTAGCCAGTGCTTTGGAGATGATGAAATCTGAGCTCTCTCCAGGGTAAATCAGCAGCGGGCCCCTTGACAATGGGCGTACATAGCTGGGGTTTGATCCAAGCAGCCTTTGAACATCTTCGTAGAACGTTGTTCTCCTGGAGTATTTCACGGTGATGCCGGTGTCATTACACATACTCTCGTATCTGTCCCAGACGTCTCCCATGTCGTATACGTGACCACGAGACAGGCCTACTGTCAAGTCTTTGCACAGCTTTGTCATGCATTCATTTTCAGGCATTTGCTGCTCCTCTGACACCGCTTGTTTTCTAGTACGTCTCTCAAATGTCACCAAACATGCCAGATGATAGCAGCCTTCAACTGCAATCACATCACTCACCACTGACAACGGTATGCTCATGACAGGGTGGTGTTTGGCACGCTGGATCAAGTCATCTGACTTCTCCATTGTCTCCACCCTGTGCAGTTTCTTTGTGGTGTTCTTTTGGCAAAACACGCAGAGGGTCCAGTCAATCACTGGTGTTGAACGTCTACGCTTTGGGGGAAAAGCCTGAGAGCCTGCACTTTTTGTGGTCGCCGATACACCCATGGTCTGCTGCTGACTTCGCAGCCTTTTGAGTTTGCCTTCAGAGGTGAATAAAGAGTAGCATGATTTATGCCACTTGAGTTCCAATGCATTGAAATCATCCTTGGAATGACTTTCCAGTCTTTGTAAAACATCAAGATAGTAGGTATCTCCCAGGTTCTTTCTCTCATCGCCCACAGTCATAGTTCTTGCTTTTCCTTCTGCTGGTGTTGTGCGCAGGTCACCACTGCTGCTTTGGCAGAAGAAGCAACAATCCTCACTGACATCCTGACGTTTCCTCTTGCGCTTGATGACAGCTACAAGGTTCATTGCTGATGAGCACCCTATCTGCAAAGACAAGTGGGAATGGCAGTATGTAGTAGCCACAGATATATTGAAACAATTCGAAACATACCTATCCTTTAGCGGTATTATTATTATTATTTTACCAGCTGGCACTCTCTGCACTCTTTTAATTGCATATACGAAACCAATGTCTGGCCAGCCAGTGCATTGAAAATATTCAACATGTGAAAGTATGCCACATCTTGTTTGGCATCCTCAATACTACTTATCTAAGGTGGGTGCCTGCTATTAACAAAAAAAGCCGTTAAGTTTTTTCTAGAGGACTTTTCAATTTTTGGCCGGCACACTACGTATATTGAGTGGTCCTCGTACAATTTTAATGCTTTTATCAGATTTGGTAATAATTAAGTTATTAAACTGTTGAGCTGAAGCAGGAAGTTCCATAATATTTCTAACTAAATTGGAGGAATAAAAAACTTCAAGCAAGGTAGATCATATAAGGGTAACTTAGAAATTTAGCAGAATTATCAAAAAAATCGGTGAAATTTAGCAGAAGATTATTACAATATCAACACCATATATATATATATATATATATATATATATATATATATAATATATAATATATATATATATATATCAATCAGGGATGGGAAACTGAATCGAACTGGAATCTTAAACTGATAAAATCGATATTATTTTATGAACTGAAATCGAAAAAAATCGAAATGAAAAAAAAATTCTGACAACTAAAATCGAAATTCGAACTGAAATTGGAAAACAATCAAAAACTGAAATCTGAATTCGAATAGATTAAAAATAATAGTTTTGCGTTTCAGTTTTGAGGAGCATTTCGATTGCAAAATATATAAATAACGTGAATTATTTTCCTTTTTTTCCGACTTAACATTTGTATGGATTTAAAATATCCATTTATCCTTTAATTAGATGTAGAAAATAACGCAGCTGAAAGTACTTGAGACGTTGGTTTTAAAAATTAAAGAAAAAGTATTTGTATTTTGTATATAATAAACAGAGGTGCATTTAATTGTTTTATCCCACTTTCTAATACTATTATTTATATATTTTATAGATGTCGTGTGCTTTAAAATTTAAAAAGTGTACCAATTAATAAAACATTTCGAATTGAAAGTTTTTGTTAAATAAAACTTTTTCTTTGAAAAACAGAAATCGAATGCAAATACAAATATAAAATTAAATCTGAATTTGTCAATAGGGTACCCCCCCCCCAAAAAAAAAATATATATATAGTACAAAGGAATTCTTAAAGAAATCTGGGAAAAAAAACTAGAATCAAAATTTAAATTGAATCGAACCAAAAAATATAAAACTTAAATCGAAAAATAAACTCAAATCGAAAACAAATTGAAAACTTAAATCGAAACTGAAATCGAAAACTGGACTTAAAAATTTATCAGTTTCCCATCCCTGATATATATATAGAGGAGAGTGTAGCCACCATTTGACCAGTGAAGTAAAGTACTCCGGGGGAGAGGGGACATTAGGCAGGAGTCAGGGAGTGTTGGAACTCCTGTTTCTCCTGTCACTGTCCTCCTTAGCTGATCTTTTTCCCGTGTCTCATCTACCCTGTGAATAATCCAGCATGTTCTCAAACATACACGTCTCCCTCTATTCCTCACACACTACACAATTCGTTACACACTGTACATTCTTTTCAAAATTTAAAAAAAAAATGGGCATCGTTTTTAAGAGCTTCGGAGACCTTGATTCTGGCCTTTTTCTCCTTCTATGTTGGGGAGGGGGGCATTTTTGCGGGTGTTCACACTTGGACCCCCCCTCTTTCCTGCATTATATATATATATATATATATATATATATATATATATATATATATATATATATATACGTTGTGGTATGTTTGGTGTGGCCTTTATGCAATTTAATTAATTTCTCATTCCGAAAGTATTCATTTTAATGTATTGTAATTCTTCAATAACAAATACAATTCCAGGAGAAGAATCCGCATAAAAAATTAAAATTTCGAAAGAGCAGATCTTTTTTCTTGGAACTGTACTTGACAATGATAAATCAAAGTATATTAAAATGTTCAAATACTTGCGGAATAAAGAAAAAGGTAAATAACATAAAGTGAACTGCCAGTAATAATAATAATAATAATAATAATAATAATGATGATAATAATAATAACAATAATAATAATAATAATAATAATAATAATAATAATGACAATAATAATAACAATATAAAGAGAAAAGCGGAAAATTAAACTTGTAGACCTGCAACGGAATCTTGTGTAATTTATAGGTGACAGATTTTCAAAAGAAGATTTATAGGGAGATGCATTTGACAAACGACTTCGCAGTTCACTTACAAATAACTTTTAGTCATCAAGGAAATACTTTTACTCAATTTTAGAATACCCGGTACTCGGTACCTTATATGCATATATATATATATATATATATATAATATATATATATATATATATATATATATATATATATATATATATATACATTATTTTCTTTTTCTTTTATTGTATACTACAAAAGAAAATAATTTCAGTTTCGGACATATTAAACAGTTATATAATGATTAGAGACCGGATTTTGCCTTTTTTGCCTTTTTTATTCCCGTTTATAGATTCATAGGCTTCTTTTAGAGAAATCCATTTCGGGACTGTTGGATGTATATAATTAAATGTTATAGTGCCTATAAACGCCTATTTTGATGGTTAGTGCCTAATTTTAAAATACGTGCCTATATATGCCTTTTTTAATTTTATTATACTAAGTAAAGCAAAATAACTCGCTTTTTTTTTCTTTTTTTTTAAACTTGTGGGCCTAAATAGGGCAGGGGATAGTAAAACCGAGGCTAGTCCTGAGGCAACCAGCACAGCCAATCAGATCACAATACGTCATTGTGACGCGTTCGGCCTCGATCATTTTGTTTGGTGCGTGCAACGTGGTGTCTTTGTTAAAGTGCTTTTGCTAAATAAAATCTCACGTTTGTGCTTACGGCTTTTTTTATAAGTGAGAAAAAATGCCTAAGGACAAGACAGCCAAAAGTGTTCTGTTCAGGCAGTGGATCAAGAAGGACCCAAACTTCACTACGGATGGTATAGTTATTTTCTGCCAACCTTGTTCCAAAGAGGTACGTTGCAACATTTTTTATTCTCTATCCAAAATAACAAACCCACTCGATGTAAACAAATGCATGCGAGGGAATTTGACGCTCCAACAATGAGTGATAATGTGAGCTTTTCCGAATTTAATAGCATCCTAAAGATAAATTGGTAAAGAGTGGTGAAAAACAAATTGTTTTAAATTATTTTAATATTAATTTAATTAATTTAATTAATAGCTTTTTGTTTGTTGTTAATTTCATTTATTTTAATGCATGGCGCAGTAATTAAGTTTGGTCTCCAGTAATACTTGTCATCTTTGCAGGTAAAATGCGAGAAAAAAATGCCATTTGAACCAACACAAAAATACTGCTATGCATTTGATGAACTCTTAAGAAAACTGCAACATGCCAGCCCTTCTTTCCAAGTCCCACAGAGTCGGATAAGTTGCAGCAGCAGTTCCATGCTGATTTGTGTGCTTCAATGGTGGCGGCAAACATACCTTTTAACAAGCTGCAAAATGCGGCATACAAAGAATTTTTAGCAAAGTACACGAAAATGAAAATTCCCGATGAATCTACTTTGAGAAACTACCTCCATCCAAAATATGAATCTGTAAGTTTAAACATGTTGATTTAATTTACTTCATTTTAATTTTCATTTTACAGGTTTAAATTCATTTCACATTGATTTAAAATAATTTAATATTTTAATTTTTTGTTTAAATTTTGAGTTTTATTTCACTTCATTTCTTTAATTTTTGTCATTTTACTGTATTAAATTTTGATTATGTCAAATGTAAAAGAATGGCTAAACGAGCGTTCTGTTGATATCACTATCAAGTTATGCACATTGTGTGTATTTATTAACTTAAATACTACACGAAATTTCTAGGTTATTGAAGAGATCAGATAAAACGTCAATTATGCCAACTTCTGGGTGTCAGTTGACGAGACGACAGACACCTGTGGACGTCAAGTTGCCAATGTGGTGGTGGGTAAGCTCGACTGCTCTGGCCCAGGAAAACCACACCTGGTCCTCTCGAGACCACTCGAGGCAACTAATAATGCCACAGTAGCTCGAGTTGTGCGGGATGCTCTCCGTAAGTGTCTATGAATGTTATTCATATGCATTTAAAATGAGACAATTACATCTGAAGTTGTTAATTTTGTGCGCATATAAACTTATTTATTCATTTTTTTTAATTGCAGTTCTGTGGCCGAGTGAGAACAATGATAAGTTTTTACTTCTTGTCACGGATGCAGCAGCATATATGTTGAAAGCAGCGCAAAATCTGAAGGTTTTCTATCCGAAAATGGTGCATGTGACTTGCCTGGCTCATGCTCTCCATCGGGTGGCAGAAAACATCCGGGGACATTTTCGGAACGTAAATGCACTTGTATCGTCGGTGAAGAAGGTCTTTCTCAAGGCACCTTCACGAATTGCTGCTTTCAAGGCAGCTCTTCCAGAAACACCCTTGCCACCT
Organism: Bathynomus jamesi; assembly: GCA_023014485.1. Classification (NCBI taxonomy): domain Eukaryota; kingdom Metazoa; phylum Arthropoda; class Malacostraca; order Isopoda; family Cirolanidae; genus Bathynomus; species Bathynomus jamesi. Next base: position 306,754 of record JAJOZX010000636.1, on the reverse strand, counting down.
CAGCACAGTTTTGACTCGATGGGGTTCCTGGCTTCAAGCTGCCATGTATTATGCTGAAAATATCAGCGAAATTGTCAAGGTACGAAACATATTCAGTTTAATTAGTACATTCTTCTACAGCCATTTCAAAAGCAGCAAAGCAAATTTCATCTTAATTCTGTTTTTTGTTGCAGGTCGTTGAAAACTTAGACGAGCATGAGGCAGTCGTGATAGGAGAAGCGAAGGAGGCCTTATCGTGTCTAACCCTTCGAGGAGACCTGGCCTACATCATGGCCAATTTCGGACGGGTGCCAGGGACCATAACCAAGCTGGAGGAGAGAGGCCTGCCGTTTGTTGAAGCAGTGGAAATAGTTCAAAATTTAAGGAAGGAGCTGAGCCAGGTTCCTGGTAACGTAGAGAAAGAAGTGGTAGCAAAATTTGAAAATGTTCTCAGACGCAATCCTGGTTGGCAAACCATAGTGAACGTTTCAACAATGTTCAAAGGAGAGTGTCAGGAGGTTCTGGACTTTGAGCCAAACGAATTAGCATTTTTGAAGTTCGCACCAATTACGTCTTGCGATGTCGAAAGGTCGTTTTCTCGATATAAAAATGTATTGAGTGACAGGCGATGTCAATTTACGCCACAGAACCTTGAAAAATTTTTAATCATCAATTGCCATTTCAATTTATAGTTGTTTTTGTAAGAAGATAGTACAAATGTTTGGATTTTACTTTGATGCAAATAAAATGTTTGATGGTTTTTGAGATGTTTAGTTTATTTTTTACAATAAAAATCCTGATATTCATCAGAACTGCAAATGGGTTTACTGTAAGTCAACAATAATAAGAGAAAAGTGGGAAAATAGAAATGCCTATTAAGTGCCTTTTTTAGCTTTTAGTGCCTATTTAAGCGACTTTTTTAGGGCTTCTTTAGTGCCTTTTTGCCTACCTATTATTGATTTTTTAGTGCCTATCAATCGTAACTCTACATTAATGAGATACGGAAAACAAAGGGATATGGTCTGGTGATTTAAACAGGAGAAAAGTGTCATCAATATATCTTCTATAAAAAACCGGTTTAAAGTTGGAAGGACACTCATTCAACCATTTGACTTCATGATGACACAGAAACGCGTTAGCTAAGGTGGGACCAAGAGGCAGACCCATTTGAACACAGACTGGTGTTCAAATGGGTCTGCCTCTTGGTCCCACCTTAGCTAACGCGTTTCTGTGTCATCATGAAGTCAAATGGTTGAATGAGTGTCCTTCCAACTTTAAACCGGTTTTTTATAGAAGATATATTGATGACACTTTTCTCCTGTTTAAATCACCAGACCATATCCCTTTGTTTTGTAATTACCTTAATTCTAAGCACCCTAATATTCAATTTACTTCAGAAGTTGAATCTAATAGCTCTCTGTCCTTTTTGGACATTAAGATAATAAAAACTAATTCCTCTTTTGAAACTTCCGTTTACCGAAAGCCGACATTCACCAATCTTACTACGAACTTTTCTTCCTTTATCCTTTTAGGTTTCAAACGAAATTTAATTTCGACTCTGACCAATAGAGCTTTCAATATCTGTTCAGATTACTTTAAACTACACGATGAACTAGATTTCATCCAAAAACTCCTTGCCAAGAATAATTTCCCTTCTAGACTGGTGGAGACTACAATAGGCAGAACCTTAAATAGACTAATAAGCCCTACAACTAGAGACTTAATTACAGTCCCCAAAGATATCCTGTATTTTACTTTGCCCTATATGGGAACCTCAAGTTTTAACATTAGAAACAAACTTTTAAAATTGCTCAAGGAATTCTACCCACAACTATGTATAAAAATTATATTCACCCCGTCTAAATCGATTTACCATTTATTTAAATACAAGGATGTTATTCCTACACTTCTTAAGTCATCCATAGTTTATCAATACAAGTGTGACCACTGTATGGGGTCATATATAGGAAAAACTAAAAGACATTTAAAATCTCGTATTTACGAACATCTCGGTAAATCGGTCCGTACAAATTTACCCCTTGGCAAACCACCTAATTCTCTCATACGTAATCACTCGCACAACAATAACCACCCGATTTCACAGTCTAATTTCGCCGTACTTGCTGCCGGAAGCTCTGACCTTAAGCTTAAAATTATGGAGTCTTTGTTTATTTATAAACTTAAACCAGACCTAAATTCTGACGAATCATCGATAGATCTGCTATGTTTTGGTTAAGGTACTAGTTTATTTTATTTACGTTTCAGTTTTAATGCTTTTACTTTTTTATAATTTGAACTTTTTAACTTCACATTTATTTACCTTTTAGTTTTAATGTTTTACATTTTCTTAGCTAATTTTATAATTTTTTAAGTTTATTTTAAATTGTTATTAAGCAATTTGTATTTTGTATGTGATTTGGAATTTTATTGTTTTAGCCCTGAAGATGGAATTAGTGCATTTCGAAACGTTGGTACTATTAAACCTTGAAGGATGTTTGTATTTTCCCTGGTGTTCCTGTTTATTATTAAACTGCGTTTTCCGCGCCACCAATCAATAGCCGATATATATATATATATATATATATATATATATATATATATATATATATATATATATCGGCTATTGATTGGTGGCGTGGAAAACGCAGTTTAATAATGAACAGGAACACCAGAGAAAATACAAACATCCTTCAAGGTTTAATAGTACCAACGTTTCGGAATGCACTAATTCCATCTTCAGGGCTAAAACAATAAAATTCCAAATCACATACAAAATTACAAAATACAAATTGCTTAATAACAATTTAAAATAAACTTAAAAAAAAATTATAAAAAGTAGCTAAGAAATGTAAAACATTAAAACTAAAAGGTAAATAAATGTGAAGTTAAAAAGTTAAAATTATAAAAAGTAAAAGTTTTAATGCTTTTACTTTTTATAATTTTAACTTTTTAACTTCACATTTATTTACCTTTTAGTTTTAATGTTTTACATTTTCTTAGCTACTTTTTATAATTTTTTTTTAAGTTTATTTTAAATTGTTATTAAGCAATTTGTATTTTGTAATTTTGTATGTGATTTGGAATTTTATTGTTTTAGCCCTGAAGATGGAATTAGTGCATTCCGAAACGTTGGTACTATTAAACCTTGAAGGATGTTTGTATTTTCTCTGGTGTTCCTGTTCATTATTATATATATATATATATATAAATACAGGCCTGTATACAGACGGTTTGCGATTGCGAATACTTGTGGTTTTTGGTCCAGTTTGTGTAAAGCAAGCCTAAGGTGGTACGCGTGTGAATGTGATTCATGCAGGTAAATTTGTGCTGCCTTGAGGAGGAAACACAAACTTGCGGTGCATCTTGCACCTGTAGAAATACAAACTAACGAAAATTGCAATAAATTGAATAAGGAGATGGATGTTTTTTGGACTAGACTAACACAAAGTAGTGTTGCTTTCAGTGATGATGAACCACGTACGAAAGCCTCGTCTGTGCTTTGACCCTCGAACTGCTTGATAATGCTGCTGCGAACTGCTCGTACCCTGAAATAAGCGTATGGGCGAAATGGTGGTCTGTGTAAAAAGATGTTTAACTCTTCCTACTTCCACTTGAACTATGAATACACCGATGATTAAATATACATATTGCTTAATGCCAAAATTGACACCACCAGGGTTCCAACCCACCCAGATGAGAGCGATAGCTACCACACTACGACGGAATGATAGTTAACACAACCTGTCATACATTTAAACAACCGAGGAAACGCATGGCACTTTCGTGTCCAAAGGCTTTTTATCCTGTCGTGGTGTAGTGGCTATTTTATCACCTTCTATTCAGGTGGTAGGTAGGTTTGAACCCTGGCGAAGCAAATTTTGCATGTATATATATATATATATATATATATATATATATAAAATGGCAATTTGGCTGGATCCTCTAAGCTCCCTGACACTTGTGGAAAGTAGTGAATTCCGATTACTTGAATGTCTGCCGTTTCCTAGATACTAGAACCATATACGTACTGTACATAACACGGATAAAATTAAATCAAGAAACCGGTTCGGCCATGAACAAACTTTGCAGTGGACGTCCGAGCCCCGATGTCAACTCAAACGGAAGAGAACCAGCAGGTGGTTGAAGAAACTTTTTTCTTTCTTTTGGTCAGACCAAATTCATCAGACGTGTAACTTTGGAACTAGACATAAGTTAGTTTACCATTCAGCGAATTTTCAAAAAGACCAAATGAAACCATACAATTCAAGATGGTAA
>JAJOZX010000636.1:277500-300000 GCA_023014485.1 Bathynomus jamesi | reverse complement strand
GCACTTTTTCAATTCATACGAAATTTGATATTTCATTATCTTTATCTTATACCTACTCTGTATTGATTATTATTATAACCTTGTGTACCCATACTGTACGCACAACAGGTTTCTGTCAAAGTCCTTTCCTTTCACGACGATGTGTCCCTCAAATTTCTGATCATCTGAATGTCATGGTCCTCCCTTAGTTCTTGGTTTATTGATTTCTCTCGGTTTGGTGATTAATGAATTGCGGGTTTCTCGTTTACGCTGTTTTTATATTATAGAATTAAACTCAAATTTATGACCATCTGTTTCCCGCTGTTCTTTTCTTGTAACTGTAAACTGTAATGCGCTTTTAGGAATCATTTCAAAAAATTCTTACAGGACTGAACCATTTTTTTTTTTTTTCAGAATTAGTTATTTCTGGGGGAGCTTTGTTGTGTTTCTGTCTTCGCTATCGTCAGCAGCAAAAGATATTACTGCGCTTCTCTTATTAATATTAAAGTAAACAGAACAGGAGCAAGTGCTATTCCTCGAGACATTATCGAGGTATAAATACTTGATTCTAATGATAATATTTCTTGAATTATCACCACTTTAGTTTATGTAAAGATATTATTTATCCATTCACTACCTCGCTTCTTTCCTTCATATTTTTCAGCCTTTTTTACTTTATTATTCTATGGTCACACCTGTCACATAATGTGGTAATATTGGTACACTTTCGGAATAAAATTCGCCTAGAAACAAATTTTTCTAAAAATCATAAAAAATTATTAATTAGGAATAAGTGGGTTTTGTTTTTGAAAATTTATCACTGTCACCAAAAAAGAATAAAATACGCAAATAAAAAACAAGATATTACCAATTAGTAAATTTTTTATGCTTTTAAGAAATTTTATGTTCATAGGTGAACTTTCTTACAAAGCTGTACCTTATGCATCATAGCAATTCCTTTAAAAGTATATATTGTTATTGGTCCACTTTGCTAAAAGGGATTAATACTTTAAATCTTCATTTCTTCTGGAAATGAAAATATGAAATAAATATGAAGTAAAAATATGAAATGATTAATACTTTAAATCTTCATTTCTTCTGGAACTATTTGTATATGTAAAAACGAATAATGAATAATTCCTATATTCATGTCTTTATATTCATATAATACTTATATTTGTATATATCTATATTCTTATATTCATTTTTGCATATAGAGCACATTCGCATAACGCTGACACGAGTTTGGATAAATTTTTTATTTCTTTCTATTTTATTTTTGCTGAATAATTGATGAATTATTCATTTTTAAATTACTTAATCATATTCTTAGATTTAGCTTAATAATGTAATCGTGTTAAATTCTGCAATGTTCATTTTCTTTATACATTCTCCCTTCGTTGTAAAAACCGAAGTCATGTCTTGCTTAACACTTAATTTTAAATTTTAAGCATTTAATTTTTGCTCATATGCATGTTTAATTGTAACTCAAAATAGAATACATATTTCGATTTCCACTTTTAGTTAACTTGGCAGATCATGATAACATTAGATCTACCAATATGCGGTTTAAAATAAAAATATGGCTTCATCTTCAACTATCTTGCTTATCTGTCGAGACATTGCTACAGCTAAAATATTTACCTTATCTTCATATATTTTGCAAAATAATTCAGCCTATTGATAATAAAAAACAAAATAGGTCAACATTAAATAATAATGGTGTCACCAAAAATTCAGTATAAATAGTCAAACAATTTTTCAAATTATTATTCTGATTTGTCTGATCTAACATAGAGGCTGAGCATTACCTGTAACATTTTAGCAGTAAACTACAGTAAGAGAATATCTTTGTCTTCTCCTTCGAGCCTTGCTCTCTTCAGAGAACTTAGTCTTAAATAGAAAAAATAATTTCCCGATACGTTACAAGAAGAATTGGGGAACCTTCAGAGAATTTAGTAAGCCTCACAGAATCCTCCGATCCACTACAAGAAGAAGTCGGAGAGTAGTAGTATAAGAGAAATTTCTGTGGTTCCCTATACGATACCAGATATTCCAGAGTAACAAATCCGTTGCTGCCACCTAACCAGAACCCCCGTCAATTCCGAACCGCCCAAGGCCATAGACAGGAGGGGGTTAACATATATATATGTGTATGTATATATGACTTCGTAGCAGTTCCGTGTGTTGGTCTCTCTTCACACGAAGGTCAAGTTGGTGGCCCCGCCTCTATATTATATATATATATATATATATATATATATATATATATATATATATATATATATATATATTACGTCCTTTAACCTTAGATTTGCTTCCGCCCGAATTGTTCATTCTGACGGAGGTCACGCTTGTTTCCCCACCTTAGACCCACAGCTTAACGTGGAATCTGAACCACGACCCATCACGGGTGGTCAGAAATTACGAAGTTCTCGCCCGGACTCTATCTCAAGACCTCCCGATCAGCAGCCCAGCGTCTTAAATACTTGTCTACCCCAGGTACCAATTTATTTACAAATCAAATTATTTGGTATGGAGGGATAAACAGCTGGGTGACCGGAGCGCCGCCTACTATTGTCGGGAATCGAACCAACCCGGGGCCGGTAGATTCATGGTCAGCGATGCTAACCGCTACATCACCGGATAGGTTCCTAGTTTTATTCTGTATTGTTTTAATGTTTGAATTAAAGAACGTCACCTTTTGCGATGTAAGGTTTTTACCCAATGATAGTGCACACACACACACACACACACACACACACACACACACACATATATATATATATATATATATATATATATACAGGTCCATCTCGCATATCTTATATTATAAATGAGGTCAAAGATTGTAGGAACATCATTTTCTTCAGGTTTACATGTTATAACACAATTTCTAAATTATATATTTTAGAATAAAATAAAGGAAAACTGATTTCACACAAAGATAATTTTCTTTACGAGTTTCTGATTTGTTTTTTGTTTGGTGGGTGGTGGGTGGGGGCGGAACACATACTGATTACATAAAATACAACTAAATTATTAAAGAAAATCTAATGGAATGATGTTTTGGAGAATTTCTGCTATTTCCCGATATCGCCATTTCCCTATATCTCCATTTTTCTATATTTCCATTTTTCTATATCTTCCTATGTCCCCATTTCTCTATATCTCCATTTCCCTATATCTCCATTTCCCTATATCTCCATTTCTCTATATCTTCCTATGTCCCCATTTCTCTATATCTCCATTTCCCTATATCTCCATAATTTCAGTGACGTACAAACCACCTGTTTCTATTTCTAGACGATTGACGCAAACCAAACCAGTGTTTACATTCCTAATTAAAAGAAAAAAACAATAATCACATTCCATTGCTTTCAGTTATTGTGAGGCATTTTTATTTCCTAAAATTATACTCAAAATAGAACTGGTTATTTTCGATCATCAGCTGAAACGGGTAAGAGATAATTAAAAATTGCGCGCACCTGAAATTAAATTTGAATAAAAGAGACTTGCCTGTTTTTGATTTTTGCTATAGTTCAATTTTTTTTAATAAAAATTATATGATAAACATTTTCTGCTTTCTATTTTCTTACATTTCTTCTCCTTTTCTTTCTTTACATACGTCTTGTTTATATACTGCAGGGGATGACGATGTCTGTCTGTCTTTCTGTCTGTCTGTCTGTCTGTCTATTCTATGTTCGTATATACACGCTAAATGGCTAACGTAATCTGCATCAAACTTAGTATACACATAAAGGGCGAATCGGGGAAGGTTTTACTAACACATCCGCTCTTCCCCCAGTCCTCCCCTGCGGATGAACTGAGAGAAGGGCCACTAAACGGCTAGGGTAATCTGCATGAAATTTAGTATACACATTAAGGGAGAACGAAGGAAGGTTTTAGTAATACACCCGTTATTCCCAGCCCTCCCCCCACCTCAAGATTGTGTTTCTGGTGGCTTCGCAGCGGACGTTCTACTGTAGTATATATATATATATGAAAATTATTTCACGAAAGTAACACGTGAAAAATATTTATGATGAATAAAACCACGAAGGGAAAAGAAACACAAAGTGGTGCTCAAGCGCTTTCGTCTAATGACATCCTCAGGAACATTCAGTGTTCCTGAGGATGTCATTAGACAAAAGCGCTTGAGCACCACTTTGTGTTTCTTTCCCCTTCGTGGTTTTATTCATCATATATATGTGTATATATATATATATATATATTACTTACTTTAGGTGAGTTTGAACGACGGTTCAGGATTAACCTGCGTCGACCCCTCTGCAGCATCCCGCCTCATTTGCGGGATTTGATGAAGGAGGGAATTGCCGTCTAATCTCCTCCTGCCCTCGTAGCCAGTCACACATGGCTGGTCAGGGAATTTGCACAGGAATCTGTCCAGCTGGTTCTTGAAGTTATTCAGGTCGGTGTGCTGGAGAGTTCTCACTTCTTTTGGTAGGGCATTGAAAAGCTTTGGGCCTCGTATTCTGAGGGTATTTTCCATCCTCGTTTTCATGGCCCCTTGTCCCACCGCCGCTGGAACCGTACAAAATCTGCCTCTTCTCTCATTCCAGTTTGTTTCTATTTCATTTCTAACGTTAGGGACAAAGTCCTCAAGTATTTTCCATATGTATATTATTGTGTCGCTCGCGCCTTCTTTCGAGAGAGTAGAGTTTCAGTGATTGTAGTCGAGACCAATAGTTTTCCGTTTCTTCTATCTTAGACGTAAAAGTCCTTTGTATAGCTTCAATGTTCGCAATGTCTTATTTTCTGTATGCTCCTCCAGATGATTCCCATTATATATATATCATACACCACTCGGGTTTAGTAAATGAAGTGAATTCTCCAAGTGGGTATGATATGGTACTCCTGGATCGGAAGGACCCCCTCAATGTCTTGTCCCCCCAACGTTACCACAGAGTACGCCGAATGATTTTTCGTTTAAGAGTTCTTTTAGGTTTCGGTCAAAGAAAGGCGTCGGCTGTTATTCTTTTAATCAATAGATGCAACTGGATTATAGTTTAAATAATATCAAATATTTATCGCTTGGTTCTTATTGGTTATAGAGTTAAATAAAAATTATTTATGAAATCAAATAAAATAGCTTAATCTCTAGTCCTTGAAATATTGAATATACGAGTCAATTGCTAAGTTTACTGCCTTCCTACAGTCAAACTCCAATTGAAAACCCGTCAATCTTCAATTCAAACCCGAAATTCCTATACACGACTTCAAAACCGATACCAAATTCCCGTTAACGGACTGAAAACCTGCCATTTCAGCCCGGAGATCCGTCTCCTCGGAATCTGCCGTAAGGGCGCTGAGTCCCTTCTTATATATTCAAAGGAACGGAACTTGCCTACACCACCAGGCTAACGGTTGACGTCACCTGTGAACTTTGGAGGAGCGAGTGTCTCACAATCCATTGTGTCACCCAGGTGCAATTATACAAAGAGTCCGACTGCGTCACTGGCGTGTGAGTTCCGCTCGGGAGGAAATTAGTCATACACTAGCCTGTGACTTATTGAATTAATGAAATTATATAGAAATAATTGTGTCACCAGGGCGCAGCTTTACTTCAACGATAAATCAAATTATAACATGTATCATATAACATATATATATATATATATATATATATATATATATATATATATATATATATATATATATATATATATATATCAGTGGCGTGCAGTCAGAGTATGCAAGGTACACTCAGCATGCCGAAAGAAAACTTATCGTAAGATAAAATTAACCTAATTAAACGTTATTCTACTTTTTCTAGAAGTCCTTTCCACTGAGTCAAAAAATTATGATATAAATGAAATTTAGACAATGTGAATAAAAGCTCTCGCATTCTTCTGTTCTGCACGGGCATAATTCAAGTCATGTGACGTTCAGGTGCCCTGTAAGGCTGTGAGGTAATTTGGTTCTTATGCGCATAAGTATAAAATTATAGCTATTGACTAGAATATATTTCCCTGGCTGAGACTGGCAGAAAAAAGCTACGATGTACGCAACTTTCAATTTACGTTTCAGCTCTAAACAGCCCATATGAAATTTAAATTTTATCAAGTATGATTACCTTAGTTATATGCATGACTCATATATAATTGCAATTTAACTATTAAGTGTGAGTAGTAAATCAACGAGAGAATAAGAATAATTTTTAAATATTTTATTATATGTACAGTAATTTATTTCAGAAGGGTTGGGATGGTGAACACTGGCAACGTCACGCATTACAGTCAAGTTGGCAACAAAGCCTCAAGGCTTTCATCAGATTAGTTATAGTAAAGGGAAATATTTGAAGTTACGTTTAATTTATGTATTATTACAAAAAATAGTTTTAAATTTTTGTTATTTGTAAGGTATATTTTTATACTTAGTCTTATTATATTAGAAAGTTCCTCGAAATTATATTTGTTTGATTTTATGATCCAGTCACAAGTCCATGTACTTCACATTGCATACCTTGGTTCGAAGGTCGCGACACGCCACTGATATATATATATATATATATATATAATGCAAACTCACAAGGGGTTTGCATCATTCATTCATTTCACGTGTTTAATTGTGAAATTCATCCCATATATATATATATATATATATATATATATATATATATATATATATATATATATATATATATATATGAAGGACCAAACTAACCCTTTATTAACTTCACTAACCATCCGCAAAATTATAATAACAACCATTTAACTAAATCTGACATCGATGGCATTGTTTCAAACTAAGTGCCATTGCACTTTTACGTAGAATCAAATGTTTTGCTGATTACTGTTGTCATTATCATTGTAAGCTAACTAACTTCACTAAATTTATAACTTTACTATATTTTAATAATTGTAGCATTTTAAGTAGTTTAATGTTTTTAATTTACGTTCCTGATGATGCCAACAGAAATTTTTCGAAACGTTGGTATAGTAAATCTTTAAAGAAAATCTATGGTTTTAGTATTGCCATTATATATATATATATATATATATATATATAGAAGTAGAAGTAAGCATGAAACGGCCTCCAAAACAATGTGTGCCCCTTTAGAAGGACTGAGATTTTATTCGCTGAAATGAGAGGGAATTCTTGTAAGAGGAACGCATACATTTTACTGAAGTAATTGAATTGAATTGAATTACCTTTATTATTACTAATAAAATAAATACATTGGTTTAACAATTTACAATGCCATAAATAATTTTGAAACTGGACTATTTATTTTATTTAACTTGGCACTTAAGCTGTACTGGCCAAAGGAAAAAAAGGTTTGTTTACGTGAAAAAGCTTTCTTTACGTCAAAATTTTGTAAAAAACGTTTTGAAGTAATGAGTAGGGGCCTATATAATATTATATATATATATATATATATATATATATATATATATATATATATATATATATATATAGTAATGAGTGTACATGAAAAAAAGGTATGTCTTGCCGGTTAAGCATGATAGTTAAATTACGTAGGAATAATAACCTTTGGTTATAATAAATAATAATAATTCAATGTTAAAAATTATGAAATTACATCCAGTTCTGGTAAAAAGTTTGTCTAGGAACATGAAATTTCTAAAAATATAAAAAATTACTATTTACTAAAGATCGGGTTTTGTTTCTGAAATTGTATTAATGTCACAAAAATAAATAAATAAATAAAACTCTAAAGAAGAACAGGATCTTAACCAATTAGTAACTTTTTGTGGTTTTTAAAAAGTTACGTTTCTAGACAACCTATTTCCCGAGACTGCGCCATTCATTCGTTAAATCTTAACGTCTAAAAATATCTAATTCACTTATTTTATTATTATGGCTAACGCCAGACGATTTTACTTTGTCTCCGAGGAAACCCGTATAGACACGCTTTCTACAACAAAACTTTACCCCCCTTCATTTTTTATTTACAGTTAAGGCATTTAATTGCATGTCGCTCGTTATGTAAAATGTAAACATCAAACTTCCGAAAGGTTATTTTTTTTTTACCTCAAAAACTTTCGAGAAAGAATTAAAAAAAGAAAAAAAAATTGTTCACTGAAAGTTTTAATTAAATATTAATATAAAATGGCGCTTTTATTAAAAGTTTTACTAAATAGAATGAATTCGTATGGAAATATCTCAATTATGAAGTGAAAAAAAAAAGGTGATTGTAAAGATTTTATATATTTTATATACAGTATATATATATATATATATTTTATATATTTAATATAAAATATATGTATTTTATATTAAAAACAGTGCCCATTGCTCAGTTGGTAACACCATTCCCTTCTAAGGAAGAAAGTACAGAGGACTGACGAAAGTAAATAGACATCACGATGATTGTCCTCAAAAACAAATGACAAAATTCATCAGTGGAATGACAGAATTATAGAAAAAAAAACAAAAAAAAAACCAAAGGTGTCTATTTACTTTTGTCAACCCTCTCTACACTGTAAACAGGAGGGCTCCTTCAAGATGAAGTACCTAAAATTTTTTTTGGTAACTCTTTGTAACGTCTCTGAAATTAACCGTATAGGTTTCCCTTTTGAAATAGCCTTCTGAATACCAGCAAGTTCTCCGTTAATGTCTGTGTGGTCCCCATTTTGAAACCTAATTTTGAGTGAAACTTTTTCTTAACCCATTTTGATATGTAATGGTGAGTAAACGGTTTAAAGTATTTATATTATACAGAATTTTACTGCTTACAGAGTATAGATGTATCTAACACAGTATGTCCTTCATCTTTCAAACACAGTATGTCCTTTATCTGTCTAACACAGTATGTCCTTTATGCGGACAGATAAGCGGAACTTAATAAAATTACTTCATTTCATAAATTATCTTATCTTTGTCGAAGAAATATTAATTAAAAAACTGGGAATATTCGTTATCTTTAGAAACGCTAAATCTTTTATTATAATAATTTATTTAATTATTTAATTATTACCAATAAATTATTATTTTAATCATTTTAATTTTAAAAAATATAACGATTTTATTATTACAAAATCTCAATTATTATTATAAAGATAATTCCCCAATACCTCATTATTTTAGTCCAATAAAAATCATTTTATTACTAGCTTTTCTTCTCTTAATTCCTCAACTAATGATCATTTTAAGTGTGTAAAATGATCATTTTAAACTGAAGTGAATCCGGTTAAAAATTATCCACCATTAAAGTTTGGTTCATAGAAAGGCTTTTATAGGAATTATTGATCAATCTAATCCGTATTAGTTGGAAGAGTCATCTAACAATCCTTCTAATATAATGATGAAATTGTAGATGATAGTGTAGTAACGGAAAGAGCGAAGGATTGATTTCCTTCCAGTTGAGAAAAGCAATTCCTTCCTTCTAAGTTAAAAAAAGAAGCTTACTGAAATCTCGGTGAATCAGAGTCATTAAAGGAGCAAAAATTTACCTAATGACTATCATTTGTTTCACGTGATGTCAGCGGATTAGGAAGGTGAGCAAGATAATTGCCACACATAAACGTACATGTGTATTATTACGTATGACGTAATCGGCAGGGTCTACACTGTAAACAGGAAAATTCGTAAAACAATTAAGTCGAAGTGGAGTTTTGCAAATTTAATGTTCCGAGTAATAAGCTGTCCCTAACATTGAATGTATGGGTTCCTTTTTTAGTATAGCTTTAGCGTATATAAGGACAAAAGGAGAGCCAATAAGTTCGCAGTTAGTGTTTATGCGGTTCCCAGTTTAGAACTTAATTCTGAGAGGAGCCTTTCCTCAACCTATTTCGGAATGTAATAACGAACCACTCATCTTCAAATGTTCATGTTATAAGGAACTTTACTGCTTACGGTGTACGTCAAAAGAGATGAAAGCGATTGGCAGGTAAAACTTGTAAAAGGTACAAGGATACTATCACTACAATGACCTTATTAAATGATAAAATAAATCAAGATCACCCTGTAATGACTCCGCCTTAGTAATTTATTAAATGATACTGCATCCATAGCTGTATAGATGACTAGTGACATCACTAGTACCCTGTATATATAGTATATAATCACAAATTATTGTTGGTAAATTCATGTATTATTAAGAAGATTTAAGCCTTAAATCAAATCATTCGGAGTTAAATATATAAAGACAGGAAAGGAGGTTTTTGGAGATGTACACTTCCTTTAACAGCGAGTAATTCATAAATCAATAAATATAAAGTCAAAAATTAATAAAAACCAATAAATATAAAGTTAAAAATCATGTATATACGTACTTAAAATACTTAAAAGTTATAGACTGAAATGAAAATATTTTGTTGCGAGGCACTGTGCATATACTGCCAATCTTTGAAACAATTTGAAATTTTCTTTGTTGCAATACAAATTTATGTAGGTTTAGGTAATTTCAATATGTGACATTATTATAACTTAAAAAATTTTAATGTCTAATCGGCTACACACACACACACACACACACACACACACAGGGTGTCTCAGAACTCGCGCACCATAGGCTTTATTCAGATTTACGAGGTTTACGAGTCGAAATGGTTTATAAGTGATGTTTAATTACAATATATGTTCGATAATGTTCAAATAATAAAATTAATAGTATGTGCATTGGTTTCTGCGCGTATGTAGGAGAATTACGGCATTTGTTCGAGTGAGGCCCATGGTGTAATGGTTATCATATCTGACCGGCAATCGGAAGATCCCGGGTTCGATTCCCGGGTGGTTACCTCATTTTTTCATTTGTTTCGTTCTCTCTCCTCATCTTGCGCGGAATATTCTCCTATACAAGCGTTGTTCTTTACGTTGATATATATATATATATATATATATATATATATATATACCTTTCCTTTCAACCTTTCAAATGTTCATGCGATGCTTCCTCATTTTACGAAGATCAAGCGTGTCGCCCCTCCTCTCTCTGTCTCTCTCTCTCTCTCTCTCTCTCTCTATATATATATATATATATATATATATATATATCTGTGTGTGTGTGTGTGTGTGTGTGTGTGTGCTAGAAGTGTCTTATTTTCAAACTCATCATCTCATTTAAGAGTATTCACGAATTAGAAAACAATTTTAATCCTAACTGAAAACTAAGAACGATCTGTATCTAATCAAATTTAAAAAAAAAAAAAAAAAAAATACATTTTTACAAAAAATTATGAACGTAATTTCACATTTAAATTAACGATAAGAAACTTTTATAAAAAACAACAAATAAAACAGTCTAAACTACCAATCATGGTTTCGTTTCTTTTGAACTTTGTGCGACTAAATTGAAATTCCGTGAAAGAAGACCAAGTAAGTTTGAAGAACTTAAATGCATCTTAAGTAGATAAGATACTTATAAATAATTGGTTATTCACTAACTTTACAAATAAGAGGACGACCAAACATTTTCCCGGAATACTCCGTGAACCTATTAACAGTTGCTACGCAGTGAACCAAAAGCCTTTTATTCATTTTAACGTGAAATTAAATTTTTTTAACAAATTAATATGTTTAGATCTTATTATAGATTGGTTGGTTGGTTAAATTGTGTGATTTTTGGATGTATGATTAAGGAGTTTTATAACTTAACGTACAATCTGAACTACGATTTTGATTAGGTTAGGTTACGCGAGGTTAAGTTGGTTAAGGTTAGGTTAGGCTAAATTAGATTAGGTTAGGTTACCCTACGTTGATTTGATTAATTAATTTTTAGATATATGGATTTTAAAAAGTCGGCACGTCGATTATACGGAGATGCTCATATATACAGTATATATATATATGTATGTCTGTGTATGTGTGTGTGTGCGCGTACGCGCGCGTGCGTGTATGCATGATAGTTGCGTAAAATTTCTCTAATTTTCAAATTTACACATAAACATGCTATAAATTACATTTCATTACGTAGGTCCTAAATGTTTAAATAATAGTTTGATATGCAAATTCCTACTTAGCAATTCACCTTGCGCTTCGATTACACAATTAGCTAAAAGCGTGTAAGAAAGACGTACCTGAAGCATCTTTTGCAGTAATTGGGTCTTCTGAACTGCGGGTGAAATCCCAGCGGACAAAGCGAATCGTTTCCTTTAGGCATCTTTTCGAAGGTTTGCGACCGACGTTACAAAATGTTCTCTTTTTCTAATGCGGATGACGCAGGAGTGCCACCTTGGTCCGCTGGATCGACCCGCAATGTCTGTAAGAAAAGTTGAATTCGTTATTTGTAAAAAAATAAAAAATAAAAGCTTCATTACAGGTATCACAAATATTTATCATATATATATATATATATATAACGTAAAGAACGACGCTTGTATAGGAGAACAATCCGCGCAAGATGAGGAGGGAGAACGAACAAATGAAAAAATGAGGTAACCACCCGGGAATCGAACCCGGGATCTTCCGATTGCCGGTCAGATATAATAACCACTACACCATGGTCCTCACTCGATCAGAAGTCGTAATTCTCCTACATACGCGCAGAAACCAATGCCCCGAGGGGGGCACCTCCGGCATGCCGCACCTATATATACATTTCAACTGCAAAGAACGCGCAGTATAATTAACGTAAAGAACGACGCTTTTATAGGAGAACATTCCGCGCAAGATGTTCTATACAAGCGTCGTTCTTTACGTTAATTATACTGCGTGTTCTTTGCAGTTGAAATGTATATATAGGTGCGGCATGCCGGAGGTGCCCCCCTCGGGCATTGGTTTCTGCGAGTATGTAGGAGAATTACGACTTCTGATCGAGTGAGGACCATGGTGTAGTGGTTATCATATCTGACCGGCAATCGGAAGATCCCGGGTTCGATTCCCGGGTGGTTACCTCATTTTTTCATTTGTTCGTTCTCCCTCCTCATCTTGCGCGGAATGTTCTCCTATACAAGCGTCGTTCTTTACGTTAATTATACTGCGTGTTCTTTGCAGTTGAAATGTATATATATATATATATATATAATATATATTATATATATATATATATATATATATATCCTACGCATGATTGAAGTTTTGCAAAGAGTAAACAAACTAGAAACAGTCAAAACGGGTGAGCCGACCTAGTTTGAACATAAATCTCCCTCCCCCAACTTCCTTCCCCAACAACTCCCCCAGAATGGGAGAAAATTTACGACGACCCACCTCTTATCCTGTCGGCTCGCAAAAAAAACGACAACCTTTTTTAAAATAACCAAATTAATTCAACCATTTACCTTTGTCACCAGAAAATTAAATTAACCCAGTAATTACAAGGTTAAATTTACCATTTGGATTAAATGTCAAATAACAATAATTAATAATAATAATAATAATAATAATAAAATTAAAAACCTTAAAATTTTTAAAGTTTCAAATTTTTAATTCTGGATTGCAACTGTTACGCGTCAAGCTTGATTTTGTCTTGTTTCATACTCGTATATTGAGTAAATTGTCCCAAACCAATTAAACATTAAATGTTGAAATTATACTATACACTATGTTAATTATATTTAATCAAACATATGTTCCTAAAAAGCTTCCATGCTACTGATATAATTCTATGACTTTAGACTGCCAACGTTAAAAGTTTGAAATACCTGATGCTTAAAAGAATGTCTCAAGCGTATTTTTGAATATGCATTAAATGATATGGCGGTTTTGTTCTTGTCGTAAATGAAGAATCTCTATTGCTTTTGGCTGTGAATGAAAATATTTTATACATCTAAAAAGAAAAATTATGCTCTGTTCGCGTATGCGCGCCGGTCTTGTTTACAGTTCAAATTCATTGGTTTATATGGAGAGGTGCTTCCCAGATAATTGCTCTTGGGAAATTAATTTAGAGCAGGTTGATTATGGCCTACATTTATAATTATTTATCCATTACCACAAAGTAATCTCAGATTAAAAAAAATCTTTATTCAGAAAAAGAATACAATTTACATAAAGTTTACAATATTATCCAGTATTTTTCCATTCAATTTAGATGTGTCATATGGCATTAATACATTTAAAATATTCTAATCTAAATATACTCTTGGAATTACGAAAGCTTTTAGGCAAAATTGACGGAATTCAGTATATTTGTTACGTGAGAGAAGTGAAAATGGCAAGTAATAATAAGTAATAAAATAATAAGTAATAATAATAATAAACATATCTAATATTCACAATAATAATAATAATAATAATAATAATAATAATAATAAACAAAAGGTAAAAATTTATAAAACTAATATTTAATTATTTTACACAATTTTAAATTAAATGATTATTTATATATTTAGTAAAAAAATAAATTATTTTTAATATAAAATAAGAAGAATAAATTATAAAATTAAAAAGTGTTTAATGAAATTAGCATATTTTAGACAGTTAATTATAACTTTTATATGAAAAGTTTGATAGAATCGACCACATTAAGTCTGAAATGATAAATACGAAAGTTTGGTTGCTTAATTTTATATAAATTAATATAAATAGGCCTTAAGCAGTTTAGGAGTTCCATAGACATCATTAGAAATGTCTGATGCATGTTGTTAAGTTTAGTAATGGGAATATATTTTGCATATTTTCAGAAGTAAAATAAAAGTAAAAAATAAAATAATAAAAACGTATAATTCTTATTCTTTATTGACTTTACATCATGTATAAGATATTACATCAAATAAGTTAAATTTCTATATACAGTATGTTCGAAAGGAAATTGAAGATAAGTATGCGTGGCTTTAACCACGCATAAGTTCCTGATTTTTAAAGTTTAAAAAATTAAAGTTATTAATGGAAGCTCGATAACGACGACTTAATAAAGAAGAATTTGTTTTTCTCTTACGAAGAAAGAAAATAGCCATCTTCTCGACATGAAGGAGTATCATATGATCAACTCCTCGAAAGAACTTGCGAATGAAAGATTACTGAAACGTAATTTAACATAACTTGTTAGTGTACAGTAGGTTAAATTACATTAGATCAAGTCTGGTTATAGAGTAGTGTAAATTGTAGTTTTGGTTTGGTGAGGTTAGGTTAAATAAAGTTAAGTTAAATTAGGTTTTTAAGATTTAATCTACAGTTCGCCGATTTGGTGATTTCATTCCAGAATTCTACCTTAATTATACACAGAAGACAAAGACTTCCCGCAACTTCTATACATAGAAATATTATCTTCTATTGACTCAAATTACTCAAAAAAGAAGTTTGAAAGACCATTTCTTCTATCTAAAGAAGTTATGTATCATTAAAAGAAGTTCTTATATCATCTGACAAGAGGTTCTGATACTCAAAAGAAGTAAAAACTTCTCAAAAAAAGTTATAAGTTCCAAATTTAGAAGGTTTTATTTTGAGTATACAGGGATTTGGTTTTAAGAACCATGAATACAGTATGTTTAATGTCTTGTACGAATGTATACATGCATTTATATGTGTTTTCGGGGTTGTTTAACCTCCTTCATAACAACAAAGCTAATATGACTGAGGGGACCTATAGTTTTACGCGGGATCCGAACCACGGGTCGTTACAACATATGGACGCGGAAGACTGGGTCCCGGCTCCTTATCTAAGTAATTCCAGTGCGAGATATGGCAATGCAATGATTAATTTTTTAATGCAAGTCTTTCAGCACAATGGTGTAACTTAGATTAAGTACTTCAAAGCTTCACGCTATACTTTATTTTTCATTGCCCTCTAATGCGTAACTGGGTACATGAGATAAGAGTACGCATGGTGTGAATGAACTTTGAAGCTATTTCTCTCAGCAATAACTGGGGAAGGAGGGAGAACCTTGTCTGTTCTATACTTTGCTGCCACTACTACCTTGGCCCCTTAGTGCCACCCTTGCAAATATTTCCTTATGTCATCATGAACATTTGTGGCTACAACAATGCCCACCCGCTTTAAGCCTCATCTATAGAGGGCATACATAGGCAATATTTTCCTTCTTTTTGAACAGAAATCCCACATAGAACATTTCTTTAACCATCTCAATAGTCAACATTGAACTATTAAATTTACCAAAGGAGAAGAATCTAATAATCCCTTATCTTTTTTGGATATTAAATTATTTAAACAGAATAACAAATTTATTACATCAATATATATATATAACCCACTTTACTTACACAGGGCTGTGTGCTAATTTCTTTAATGATATCCCCATTATATACAAAGTTATCAGTATAATGATCCTAATTTACTGCGCATTTCATTTATGCTCCTCTTATCTGTCTTTCCATCATGAAATCATCTTTCTTCAGACTTTTTTCTCCAACAAGCTTTTTTCTGGACACCTTTTTCAGACAGCCGTTAAAAAATGTCTTGGTAAGATCTATCGACAAATTCACAGTATCTCAGAAGTTTCTAAGGACATTCAGTACTTTAAATTCCTTTTTTATAATTATTTAAGTTCAAAATTACGAGCCCACCTACTCGTTCTCTTTACTTCTTTGTACTCTCAGATCGATTTCGCTTTATATCTACGACCACCCATAGTATTAAATCTTATTTTCCTCGTACATAGAAACTCCCTGATGCGCTCATCTCATCTGTTGTATATTGCTTTAAGTGCGTTCGCTGTCAGGCGAACTACATTGACAGCACCTGCCGCCAATACAAACTTTCTAGTCATACTTCATGTCGTTTAAATAAACCTTCAAAATCCTCACTGCAGATCACCCCTTCTTTCCAAATCACAAACACTACCAACAACAACCAATTTCCTGGCCTTGGCATTTTAGAATCCATACACATTCATAAAGGTAGACCACATTAAATGATTACAATTCTGCGTTTGACCTGACCATCGCAAGATTGTACTGCTTTTTAATTTTTTAAACCTTTTAATTTTATTTTTAAAGTTTTACTGAACTATGGCTTTACGTGCCAATATTCTTACTCACAAATATACTCAGGAATATCTAAACTAACTTTTTATTACTAATCCCATTTTTTATTATTAATTTCATTGCACAACGTGTTTTAATTCTAAGACTTTTGAAATTGTTTTTTATAGTTTTAATGTTTTATAATTTTCTGGTTCTGAAGATGGAAAATCATTTCAGAAACGTTTGCCTGTTATATTCGTACCTTCTAAACAAGATTGATAAATATTTGGCTTTTCCTTTTCATCCTCAAACTGCGCTTTCATATATATATATATATATATATATATATATATATATATATATATATATATAAGTGGCGACGGAGG
Source organism: Bathynomus jamesi (assembly GCA_023014485.1). Taxonomy (NCBI): domain Eukaryota; kingdom Metazoa; phylum Arthropoda; class Malacostraca; order Isopoda; family Cirolanidae; genus Bathynomus; species Bathynomus jamesi. The sequence continues at coordinate 282,850 of JAJOZX010000636.1, read as the reverse complement.
GGGTCAGGCAGGTCAGGCTCAGCCTGACCTTTATTTCTCCTGCGAGGGACTTAAAGAACTAACATAAAAAAAACTAACAATACACAATCTCATCTCTTGTCAAGTTGTCATGCTAAAAATTTCCATCCATCCATCCATCTATCATCTAAACCCCATTTCCCCAGTGAGGGAGGGGAGAGAGACGCGGAAAGAGAGGGAAGATATGTGGCTAAATATTTTGAGTCAGATATCTTTACTTTATAAAACATGTTATAATGACCATGTTAGGATTTATAAATAAGGTTCTATAGCTATTTGCATATACACTGTGACTGTACGTAAAGTTAATTGTTACTGTATTAGTATGCATCTTCTCAAATAACAAAGCTTTACAACTCGTAAAAATGCACAGCTCCACGTCTTGTCAGGCAAACAATTTTAAGCCTGACGTCTCTCTTTGAAACATGTTATGATGTAAATCTTATGTTTTATTTATAATGTTATAAAGTCATTTGGATATTCACTATACGTAAAGTTAATTGGTATTTTAATTGATTTATTACTTTATATCCACCGAATAAAGAAGTTTTTAATGTTCGAAGTCAGGCAAATTCTATCTACCTGACAATGCTTAGACACTGCGTTTGAAAGATTGGATATCATAGACAGGGGGAAAGATGGATTCAGGAAGAGGACAGAACAGTGAGGAACACCACTGTTGATAGCTTTAGGAGAAGAACAGTGGCCATCTACAACCGTAGCTATAGATCGGCCATAACGGAAATTAGAGATGAAGGCACAGAGAGAAGGATAGAAACCGAAGGAAGGCAGTTTCAAAATTAAAGATTTGTGCCACACTCTATCAAAAGCTTTTGATATGTCAAGCGCAATTGCAAAGGTTTCACAGAAATCCGGAAAGGAGGATGAGCAAGAGTCAGAGAGATATGCAAGAAGATTGCTAGTAGAGCGTCCCTTGCGGAACCCATACTGACGATCTGAAAGAAGATTTTGAGAAGAGAGGTATTTAAGAATCTTCTTATTGAGGATAGATCATAAAACTTTAGAAAGGCAAGAAATTAAAGCAATTGGACGATAGTTGGAGGGTTGAGAGAGGTTACCCTTCTTTGGGACAGGCTGAATGAAAGCGAACTTCTAGCAGGAAGGAAACCAGATGTGAGACAAAGACGAAAAAATTTGCCTTGGCAGGGTGTTTGCACAGAAGCACAGTTCTTAAGAACAACAGGAGGAACACCATCAAGACCTTTCGAGGGCCTTCCTAGTGTTGAGCCCAGATAGGGCAGAAAAAACATTTTTAAAAGAGATTCAAATTTCAAACATAATAAGGTCAGAGGGGAAAGGAGATGAAAGAACAACACCAGAATCGTCCACTGTTGAGATTTACGCGAAAGTTTGAGCAGGGTTCAGCTTTGTCAGAAGATGAGACGGCAATTGAGCTGTCGGAATGGAAAAGAGGAGGGAAAGAAGAAGTAAAGTCGTTGAAGAGGTTCTTAGTTAGATGCTAGAAAGAGCGAGAAAAATTAGAATTGGGTAGGTTTTCACATTTTTGTGGAATGAAAGAATTTTTGGCGAGTCGAAGAACAGATTTTGCACGATTCCGGGCAGAAATATAATCTGAGTGAAGGTCAGAAGTTGGATGGCGACTGTACCTTCTTAAAGACTCCTCTCTGTTGGTGATATCATAATCATTGGAACAAGTAAAGTTAAACCAGTTTTTTTTGCATTCCTGTATATATATATATATATATAGGGTGAACCAAATGTAGGTGGACAGTAAATGATAACGTTTATTTTGAGAATACATATTTAATTTTTTTGTATACTATAATACAAAATAAAATTTAAATAAATTTAGTTATAATATTTAATATAATAAAACACAAACACCATAGTTATAATGAACACCATAGTTATAATATAATATAACACAAACCGTATTCAACCTACTGTCCACCTACTTTTGGTTCACCGTGTGTATATATATATATATATTATAAATGAACAATGAATAATTCTTATATTCATTTTTGCATAGAGTCCAAACTCGCGTAACGCTGTCTGTATATGAAACGCAAGTTCGAATAAAATTTTTGATTTCCTTTCTATTTTATTTTTGCTGAATAATTAATGAATTATTTCTTTTTAAATTACTTAATCGTATTTTTAGCTTTAGCTTAATAATGTAATCGTGTTAAATTCTGCGATGTTCATTTTCTTTATACATTCTCTCTTCGTTGTAAAAGATGAAGTCACGTCTTGCTTAGCACTTAATTTTAAATTTTAAGCATTTAATTTTGGCTCATATGCATTTTTAATTGTAATTCATAATAAAATGCATATTTCAATTTCCATTTTCAGTTAACTCGGCAGATCATGATAACATCAGATCTGAAAATATGCGGTTTAAAATAAAAATATGCCTTCATCTTCAAATATCTTGCTTATCTGTCTAGACATTGCTACAGCTAAAATATTTACCTTATCATCAAATATTTTGCAAAATAATTCAGCCTATTGAGAATAAAAAAAACAAAACAGGTCAACATTAAATAATAATGAGTCACCAAAAATCAGATATATAACGTCAAACAATTTTTCAAATTATCATTCTGATTTGTCTGATGATAATGATTGGGGTTGTTTAACCTCCTTCGCAACATCTCAGGTCATACGACGGAGTGGACCTACAGCTTTACGTGGAATCCGAACGACGGGTCGCTACATAATCTGGGCGCGAAGGACGGTCTCCCATCCAACTACTACCCAGACCCAATGTCGCTTAACTTCGCTGATCAACGGGAAGCGGTGTTACGACATTGCCTACGACGTAGCCCTCTGATTTGTCTGATCTGACTTAGAGGCTGAGCATTACTTGTAACATTTTAGAGTAAACTACAGCAAGAGAATATCTTTGTCTTCTCGTTCGAGCCTTGCTTTCTTCAGAGAACTTAGTCTTAAAATAGAAAAAAATTATTTCCCGATACGCTACAAGAAGAATCAGGGAACCCTTAGAGAATTTAATAAGCTTCACAGAATCTTCCGATCCCCTACAAGAAGAAATCGGCGAGTAGTATAAGAGAAACTACTGCGATTTCTTGCACTTCATGACAGACGGTAATGAGTAAATCAAATAGCTTCGTGAAACTCTTAGCAGTAAAAATAGAAAAATTAAACGTGGTACTGATAGTCATCTACAGACCTCTCAACAATTCAACTGAAAAATGCTCGGATGCCATTGATGATATCAGAAACCTAATAAAGTCTGTAAACTCTCTATCCTCCAACATAATACTCTGCGGAGATTTTAATTTCCCATTTATAAAATACAAAAAGGTGAGTAGAAATATATATATATATACCAGGATAAAGGGGGCACAAGAGAAGACCAGGAGCAACCAAAATGTTAGTGGTTCTAACTAACGAGTTTATGTTGACACAAGAATAAATAACTGCCTGGATCCGATATTCGCAAATAACACGAACTTGATTGATGATATGAAAATAACCCCAACTATTATCTCGGACCACAACATAATCGAGATATCAACGAATATAGTGACAACATTAAAAGACAACACTCATACTGAAGAAAGAAGAAAATTTGGGACTTTTAACTTAAACTCCAAGATTATAAATTGAGAAGCAATCAGATTATACATGGCCCAAACAGAGTGGAAAAAGGTTTTAGAGAATAAAATAAGAAGAAATGTATAACAACCTTGGAAGAAAAGACGCTGGAAATTTTAGAAAATATGCTCCGAAGGCACAGCCAAAATGGAAGAGGAACTGGTTCAAGAGGCAAAAGCGAACATTATTCCACAGAAGAGAGTAGCGGCGAAGTTAGTTAATTGCAGAGACAACAATACCAGGGAAATAATACAAGAAAAACTGGAGAATATCGATAGGGAAATACAAACCCTGATTAAGGGTCATACAGTGAGGGAAGAGGAAAAGGCAGAAGAAGTAATAAGTGAAAATCCAAAATACTTCTATAGCTATGGGCAAAGAAAACAAAAACGCGTGCCACTATCGGGCTCTTAAGGAAAGTAAATAATGAACTGACCGACGATCTAAAAGAAACATCTGAAACATTGAGAGCCCAGTACAAATCAGTATTCGGTACCCCAAAGAGCGACAGAGGGTACCTGACATAGCTGCATTCTTTGAGGAGAAATTACAAGGAGATTATATAACAGATTTTGATTTTACCCCAGAAGATATAGCGCGAGATATAGGACAAATGAAATCACATTCAGCTGCAGGTCCGGACAAATGGAACGCATTATTGATTAAAAACTGTACAAATGAAAAAGCTACACCCTTATACTGGATATGGAGAAGACCCCTAGACACTGGGGAAATACCGAGCAACTTGAAAAGAGCAAACATTGTCCCTGTATATAAAGGAGGGGATAGATCTCAAGCAAAGAACTATAGACCAGTGTCATTGATGACCCATCTCACCAAAGTATTTGAAAGAATAATTAGAGAGAAAATCTATGACTGCTTGGAGAGACAGGAAAGATTCAACGAAAATCAACACGGATTCGATCAGGAAGATCATGTCTATCACAACTTATAGAGCACTATAATATCCTAGACGCACTTTAAGGCAATGAAAACTACGATGTCATATACACGGATATTGCTAAAGCGTTCGACAATGTGATCATGGTATAATAGTACATAAAATGAAACATATGGGAATAACAGGCAAAGTAGAAAAATGGATCTACAATTTCCTCAGAGAATGTCTACAGGTCCTCAAAATTCAAAATCCAAAAATCGGAAGTAGCAGCTACAAGGAACAGTATTGGCCCAACTCCTATTCATTACACTGCCCAACACCAATTTTGCTGATTTAATTCTAACACCTGTTTTTAGGTAACTTTGGTGTGCTGATTTCAAAAATCACCTTAGTTTTTGCCTATCACGTCAGGTTTTCGAGCAATCAAATACGGAGATATCGCATTTTGGCAGGGTTAGGCCCAATTTTTTTTCTTTTCAAAAAATAAGTTTTTACATACTCAGAATCAGCATGGAAAAGTAAACAATTGTGCAGGGAGTGAACTTTAATTTACAATGGTAATATTGACACATAAAGTGATTAAAAGTGTTTAAATAAGCAAAAAATGAATCCATGATCATGACGTCACGCTCACACCTGGGGAAATCACAGATACCTAAGATTTTAATATGTTGTACATGACCTTTAGATTTAATGCACAGATTTGCGTATTCCACAGATAAAATTTTAACAGCAAAACAGCTGTTAACAGGTCTCAAAAATCATCAATTTTGATAAGTGCCCTTCATGGATCACCCAAAATAGGCATATTGCATTGCACATTGC
>JAJOZX010000636.1:240000-272500 GCA_023014485.1 Bathynomus jamesi | reverse complement strand
GAGAAAGCTAGAATACCGACCAAAGAAGTACATCATTGCGAGGAAAAGTTTGAAGAAGTGTTCGAAAATTGGAGGATGCTGAAAAAGAACAAGGGACGAACATCAGCTACTCAGAAGTCTAATGAAGAGAAGTTTATTAGTGAGCTGGATGATCTCTTCGACATTGCACATGCGGACGCCTTAAAGAGGATTACTATCACCAAGTATCGTAAATTTTTAATAGCTCAACGAGAAAAGGGGCGACGCGGCTGCATGACTGGGTTTGATGTCAGCCTGCACAAGAAAGAACAGAGAGCTGCTAAGAGAAAAATGGGAGAGGATCAAAGACACACGCGTGAAAATTCAAGGGTTAGTGCTTAGCTTTATATAAAATCTAATGCTGTCATTTATTATTTAAATGGTTCTATATATTTTACTATATATACACATTATTCTATTCTTTTCTGTTCTGTTTTATATTATTCTGTTCTACAGGGTGATTCAAAAGTCAGGTTACATAGGGATTTTCTGTTTCTTTGCAGGTAAATGAGTTATGAGATGTTATCGAAGGAGGAGCGCATTGACGTGATATTCCTAGCTGGCTGCACACGTGCATTGCCGTTAACGGTGGCCATATCGAACATGTGATGTGACTATTCTCCTGCATCATTACATAATACAGTATATCCCTATGTAACCTGACTTTTGAATCACCCTGTATATATTCACATTATTTTCATGGTTCTATACATTTATTTACTGTTGATTTTACTTCGTAAAAGCACAAAACTAATCTGGTCCTTCTTTTCCTTTTACAGAAGAAGGCGGCTACTAAAGTAATGAAGGCTTCATCAAGCAGTGATTCAGATCCTGAAGTCAAATCCGAAGAGCCTGAGTGGACTGCTAAGCCAGAACCCAGCACAAGCGATCAGCTTCGTCAGCGTGGTCGAAAGATGGTCATTACCTCATTATAGGGTGTGTCGAATTTTTCAACTTTCAAATTCCAAATATGAGGGGTGCTAAAAAGTTGCTAAAAATTTTTGTTAATTTAATATAATTTAGTTTTGCTTGGTAAGAAGCTACATAAAAATAGTGAATTTTTTTACTTTTTTGTGGAATTATATAATAATTATTATTATAATAATTATATATGCTGTATATATAATGCACTGCTGTTTTTGCTTATTTCACAGGTTGAAACATATTCATCAATGTGCTGAAGATTACTTGTCCGTCAGTGCTACCATCCTAACCAGTGGGAATTGACCTACAATGGCTTCTAAAAGGAGGACAAGACTGGGGACATTCACACATATGAGCAACCTAATTGGAACTGGTAGAGAGTTGTTGCCCTCTGAACTCCCAACTCTGCGAGACGTTCTGAAATATGGGCTACTGCTAAGAGAACAAAGTGGTGAGGATGTGAGAAACTACCCAGCAGCCAGTCTTGCAAAGGACATTTACCCTAAAGTGCTTGAAAAGTGGGAACGAGCAAACAGTTCTTTTGTAGCCCCCGTTGTAAATTCACGAGTCACAATCTTAAACAAGATCCAAGAGAGCTGGGAGCAGGCCAAAAACATATCTCTTGGGAGAGGAAAGCTACATGTCAAAGAGGCTTTCATTGCAAAACTTGACAAGCTTTTTGACATCCTCAGTTGCAAGTGTAAAATTGTTCTCTGCTCTGAATTTGGCTGCCTTGCAGATGCTGGTTGCAAAAATGAAACTCACATTAACTGTACATGCCCTTAGGGAGATGAAGATCCCTGTGAAGGAACTTGCTTTCATTAAAGGTCAGAGAGACAAGTCTGGTTCTATTGGACCACATCAGATTGGCTTGCCAGATCAACCTGAGCACAACAGACAAGTCAAAAAGCAGAAGCGGCAAGAAGACGAAAGAAGAAGGCTTGCTGAATATAAGCAGACAAGTAAGCAGGATGTTTCAATGCCATCAAATGAAATAATTTTCTCTGATGATGAAAATGAAGAACAAATAGCTGATGTTCAAGATGGAAAGGATGGAAGTTATGAAGTGACATTAGAAATACCAAGCACGTCTTCAACTTCCAATAAAAAGCCAGAGTACAACACATTAGAAATACCTAATGTTGCTATGCATAGCATCAGATATGGTGTTGGCCTGTGTGCCACAGCTGCCTTTATGGATGCTGGCTTGATCACTGAAGAAGACAAGAGACTTGTAGTTGATCACAATAAAGTCAAGAGGGCCCAAGAAAAAGTTATGAGATCCCTGGACCAGGAATTTGATGATCTTTGTAAGAAGGGTGAAATTGACTGCATCTTCTTTGACGGCCGTGAAGATACAACTAAAGTTATGCTGAAAGCAGACAATTCAGATCGTCAGTTCCCCAGCATCATCAAAGAAGAGCATTATTCTGTGTGCAGTGAGCCAGGTGGAAGATATCTCTACCACTTCACTCCTGGGAAAGGCTCAACGAGAAAAAAACCTGCTGAAGTTATTGCTGATAATCTTGTAGATTTCATGAAGAAGCAGGGCATTGATAAAAGCCTGCAGGCCATTGGAGGTGATTCTACAAATGTTAACACTGGCTGGGAGGGTGGTTCCATGCATTGGGTAGAGGTCAAGCTTTGCCGTAAGCTGATCTGGTTGGTTTGTGCCCTCCACAACGAGTTACCCCTGCGACACTTGATCACAGCACTGGATGGAAAGACCTTGTCTAACAACAAGTGGACAGGTAACATTGGCAAGATGCTAGACACTGCAACCGAACTTGAAATTGATTCTTCATTCACCAAACTCTCAATTGGAGAGCCTCTTACTTCACTGAGTGACAATGTCGTAAAGGATCTCTCTACTGATCAGGCGTACGGGTATAGGATCACACAGGCCATAAGGACAGGAGAACTTCCCACAGATCTGGCCCTTCTTGAAATTGGTCCAGTGAGCCATTCAAGGTGGTTGACAACAGCAAACAGGCTTTGTCGCATATGGGTTTCAAAACATGGCCTTAAAGGCAAAACCCTCAACAACTTAAGACTGATAGTGGAATACATTGTTGGTGTGTACTACCCCTGTTGGTTCAACATCAAAGTAAAACACTCTTGGGTGGAAGGCCCACGCCACATCTTGTTTCAGCTGCGGCTAGTTAGGCTGCAAAAGAAGGCTGTAGTGGATGCTGTTTTGCCAACCATCAAGCGCTCAGCATGGTATGCATTCAGCGAAATGATAATCCAGACACTCTTGTGCTCAGATGACAGTGAGGAGAGGAGAGCTGGTGTCCAAAAGATTGTTGACATGAGGGGTGGAGATGATGACACACTTGGAGATCTTTCTGTACGTCCCAGGAAGACACCTTCCATCAACCCCAGTGCTTCTTCCCTGTTGGAGCTGACAGACTGGTCTGACGGGGTATTTGAACCACCTCTGACATGTAAACTGACTACAGCGGAAGTAAAGAAGTTCTTTGACAAGCCTATGCAAGTTATGACAGTGGCCCTGTCATGCTCAGTCAATAGAGAGGTGTGTGAAACAAGTCACAGAGGCAGCAGGCAGGGTGTATACACATGAGAAACGTGAGGGCTATATCAGAGGCCAAGAAGCAAGTCGGCGGCTGATGTCCAAGAACGAATCAAAGCAAGACTTGATGAAACTTGTTGTTTAAATATTTTTTTTTACTGATGTCATTACTTTCTAATGTTGTTTTATGATTACAAGGATATGTTTTATGATTACTAGGATATGTTTTATGCAGAGAAACTAAAATTTTTATAGCATTACCTGACATTTTGAGAAGCTAAAATTAATAAATGTTGTTTTCCGAGAGCAATTTATGTGCTTTTTAATCAAACGTAGATTTACCAAGCTAAGTGTTGAGCAATCACAAAAATAATAGCAGATTTGAATTCTTCACATCCAAAAACATATTTTTAAAACCCCTCAGTGAAGGAATTGGCAAAAATTAATTTTCACCTCCCAAATTGACACACCCTATTACCTCAACCTTATCTGCTGTTTTCGACCGTACCAAACTCTCTGACAGAAAGGCAGCAATGGTAATGATTGAAACAGCTAAGAGCCTGGGCCATGATGTCACAGATTTGGCACTCAACCGGTAGACAATTCAGCGTTCTCGTCAACAACACCGAGAGAGAATGTTTCATCTACTCAAAGAAACTTTTCAAGCGGAAGGTCCTCTCGTAGTGCACTGGGACGGAAAAATACTGCCCAATATTACTGGAAAAGAGTATTCTGATCGTCTGCCAGTTCTCGTCTCAGGAAGCGGTAGCTCTCAATTACTAACAGTGGCGAAACTACCTTCTGCAACTGGACAAGCTCAATCTGCTGCAGTCTGTAATGCACTCAGAGAGTGGGGAATTGAAGAAAAGGTTCAAGGTATGAGTTTCGACACAACTAGCTCGAACACAGGAAGAATAAATGGCGCTTGTATCTTGACTGAGCAGAATCTCAGACGCAACCTTCTCTTCTTCGCCTGCCGTCACCATATTTACGAGCTTGTAATAACAGCGGTTTTTAAACGTTTTATGGGAGAGTCGAGTGCGCCCGAAGTACCCATCTTCAAACGATTTGCAGCTAAGTGGCAATGTCTTAACAAACAAAATTTCCAAAACGGTTTCACAGATCCCTTCATATGCCAATCTCTCTCAAAGGAGAAAGAGGAGCTTTTGATATTCATCAACTCGGCTTTCTGAAGCTCAACCAAAAGACGATTATAGAGAGCTGCTGGACCTGGCAAGCATCTTCCTCGGAGCAGTGCCAGCAAAAGGCACCCGTTTTATGACTCCAGGGTCCATGCACCATGCCCGTTGGATGTCAAAAGTCATCTACAGTCTGAAAGTATGGATGTTTCCTGGCACCCTGTGCGCCAGCAAATGATCTTCAGTTTCTCAAAGATTTGCTGGGTTACTCGTCAATACATCCAGGCATTTCACAAGTCGTCTCGGCCAAAATTCCAACCATCTCTGGTACCTTTCGGAAGAATTGGTTGCTCTGGCCTTTTTTGATGACAAGACCTCAGCTTCGACAAAGATTCAGATGATTCACGCGCTGAATGCTAACAGTAGTGCGGAGGACGATGAAGCACCCCACCAAAAATGCTCAAGTTGATCTATAAACTTTCGGAGATAAGTCACTACAGGATTTCGTCACAAACAGATCTCGCACTCTATTCACAAAGTTTAATCTATCGGAACACTTTCTCAAGGAAGATCCAACAACCTGGAGCGAACTGGAGGAGTACAAACGAGCGAAAGAGAAGGTGAGAGCCATCAACGTTGTAAATAACTATGCAGAGAGAGCGGTTGCTCTCATTCAAGAATACAGCAGTCATCTTACGAAGGATGAAGAACAGTTACAGTTTCTTTTACAAGTTGTCAACGAACACTGCCGTCTCTTCCCAGATAGCTTGAAAAAATTCTTTCTATGGCTGTATAAATTTCGTTTTTCATGTGTATTCATTATAGTTATATATTATTCAATATGTTAAAATGTTGCTTGAGCTACCTCAAAATGTTGGAATAAATGTTTCAAAACTTATATGCAGTGAATTTACACCAGTTCGAACTACTTTGAAGGTTGCGATCATAAAAATTTAAAAAAAATTTTTTTTGCCCTATATAAGGGCCACCATAATATATATATATATATATATATATATATATATATATATGTGTGTGTGTGTGTGTATATATATATATTTGTGTGTGGGTGTGTGGGTGTGTACACATCTACTTTATTGCTATTAAAATTATAGTCTAAGTGGAGCTTATAAAACCATATTTATGCACAAATGCGAGCAGCAATAAATGGGGGTTTGCCCACTCAACCCAAAACAGGCTGCAGCCTCATCGCTCATGCAGTGGCGAGCTATGCCAGGATCTTTAGCAAAGAACTTAATCCATCAACCACTGCAGGAGTGGGTATGGCTGCAGCTCTTGGATCGAGGGGATCAAAGCCTCACTTAGTTTTGTTAGCTTTTATGTATACTATCATCTCGTGGCTTACTTAATGAAGTTAATACCATTATATATATATATATATATATATATATATATTATATATATATATATTATATTATATATATTATATATATATATATATAGGTGTGTGTGTATACAATATTTACTGTGTGTATATATATATTATATAATATATATATATATATATATATATATATATATAATATATATATATATATATATATATATATATATATATTAAACACAGACCGTGCATGGAATAAGGAACTCTTCTGGGAAATTACATCCACTATAGTTCGAATAAGTAATGATAAATGACAAATACTATAGTTTTTTCTTTTTCATGATGGAAAGCCCACGTGGGCACCGGGTTACTCGCAAAGAGGCCCAAAATATAGCTTCCCTCACCAGCTATCTGCAAAGCAGATATGATACTCTTTTGGGATCATTCTGAGTTTGTATATATATATATATAATATATATATATATATATATATATATATATATATATATATACACAGTATATACGAAAGGAATTCGTAATAAGTTAAAAACTTCCTGAAATAAAATGTTAAAAGCTAAATTACAGTTAAAAACCTGACTCAAACTAAATTAGAACTTAATATTAAAACTGTAATCAATTAAATTAATTGGTTTAAATCATAAAACTAAGTTCTAATTTATTTTTAGTCATGTTTTTAACTGTAATCTAGATTTTAACATTTTAGTTCAGGAAGTTTTTAACTTACTGGGAATCCTTTATTTTATAAGTGTATTCCTGGTTATTTTGAACACATATACAGGGGTTAGACAAAATAATATGAACACCTTGATAAATGGCGGTTTTTATTCTTAATATGGAGTTGGTCCTCCTTTAGCGGCAATAACAGCTGCAATGCGTCAGGGAATTGATTCATACAGCTTTTGGACAGTGGCTAGAGGAATCCTGAGCCATTCTTCGAGCAAACCCTGCTCCAGTTCCTCCAAAGACGCCGGAGGTGGGAATCGGCTTCTGACCTGCTGCTCCAACTGACACCACAGATGCTCGATAATGTTAAGATCCGGGGATTGTGGAGGCCAATCCAAGCGTTCTACTTCACTAACATGCTCTTCAAACCTGTTTTTAACGACCCCAGCGGTGTGGATTGGTGCATTATCATCCTGGAAGACGGCGCCGCCATTGGGAAACAGCGTTTGGACCATGGGATGGACCTGGTCAGCCAATATTGACAGATAGACCTGGGCGTTAACCCTACCATGCAGTACTACAGCTGGGCCAAGAGTATTCCACGATATTGCTGCCCAAACCATCACAGATCCGCCTCCATGCTTAACGGTTGGGGTCAGGCAGTCGGGGTCATAAGCATCTTTAGGCTGTCTCCAGACGTAAACTTGACCGGAACATGGAAATAGCGTAAAGGAGGATTCGTCGGAGTAGACTACATTCTTCCACCGGTCCATTGACCAATTCTTATGGTCATTACACCATTTTCTGCGCCGCTCAATGTTGATGTGCGAAAGGAAGGGTTTGGCAATTGCAGCCCTCCCATGGTATCCAGCTCCATGGAGCTCGCGACGTACAGTTCTGGTCGATACCGGGCTTGCAAGATGCTGGTTAAGCTCTGCAGTCACTTTTGGAGCTGTGGTCTTATGGTTCTTTGTCACAATGCGCTTTAGCACCCGGCGGTCTCGATCACACAGCTTCTTCTTGCGTCCACTATTGCATTTGTCGGTGCTTGTCTTTCCATGGTTTTGGTATGCAGACATGACCATAGAGACAGTTCCTCTGGATACATTGAACATCTGAGCGGTTTTCGTCACCGATGCACCAGCCATCCGCGCTCCGACAATTTGCCCTCTTTGGAAGTCTGACAGGTCTTTCATAACTGCTAATTCATAATTCACTCAGATCTGTAAAAACAACGTGAGGGTTATAACATGACGTATACACTCTCTGTTACGCATTTAAATAGGTTTGCCAGTCATTTGACAGTTTACTTTGTGTCTGAGCAGTCCGTAAAGATAACCGGTGAAATCGGCGGGTGTTCATATTATTTTGTCTAACCCCTGTATATGTAAAAATGAACAATAAATAATTCCTACATTCATATAATTCTTATATTCATTCATATAAGTCTTATGTTCATTCGTATAATTCATATATTTATGTAATCCTTATACTCTTATGTATATTTATATTCATATATTCATTTTGACATATAGAGTCCAAAGTCGCATAACGCTGACACGAATTGGATAAAAAAAATTATTTGCTTTCTATTTTATTTCAGCTGAATAATTGGTGAATTATTTCTTTTTAAATTACTTAATCATTTTTTAAAATTTAGCTTAATAATGTAATCTTGTTAAATTCTGCAATGTTCATTTCCTGTATACATTCTCTCTTCGTTGTAAAAGCTGAAGTCATGTCCTGATTAACGTTTAATTTTAAATCTTAAGCACTTAATTTTGGCTCATACGCATGTTTAATTGTAATTCATAATAAAATGCATATTTCAATTTTCATTTTTAATTAACTCGGCGGATCATGATAACATCAGATCTGTCAAACATGCGGTTTAAAATAAAAATATGACTTCCTCTTCAAATATCTTGCTTCTCAGTCTAGACATTGCTACAGCTAAAATATTTACCTTGTTTTTAAATATTTTTCAAAGTAAATCAGCCTATTGAGACAGATCAGCATTAAATAATAATGATGTCAGTAAAAATTTCAACATATAAGTCCATAAAATTTCTCCAATGTTCATTCTGATTTTAACTGATCTGACTTAGAGGCTGAGCATTACCTGTAACATTTTAGCAGTAAACTACAGTAAGAGAATATCTTTATCTTCTCCTTCGAGCCTTGCTCTCTTCAGAGAACTTAGTCTTAAATAGAGAAAAATAATTTCCCGATATGTTATAAGAAGGATCGGGGAACCTTCAGAGAATTTAGTCAGCCTCACAGAATCCTCCTATCCACTACAAGAAGAAGTCGGAGAGTTGTATAAGAGAAACTTCTGCGATTCCCCATACGGTACCAGGATAGACTTGCGTTCGACCCTTCTGCATCATCCCGACTTATTTCGTATTTTTATGGTACCCATTTATTTACCACCCAATGGAAGGTCAAACAACTGAGTGAACTGCGCGCCGTCTGCCCTCGCCTGGAATCGAATCCTGTCTGGTGAATTTGGTAGTCAGCGATGCTACCCAATATATATATATAAAGGGACTTTGTGGCCACCATGTACAGTCTGCTTTTCTTATTTCCCAATGTTGTTTCGATGGTTGGATGGTTACTGGGTTCATTTTAAGGTTAGTAACTAATTTCTAAGTTGTTTTACGTGTGTGTGTGTGTATATATATATATATAGAAAAAAAGACAAGAGAGAGAGAGAAGGTCTTTTAAAAGACAAAAACGCTCTAAATAGTTTTTCATTTTCGTTTCTGATTATAACATATACAGGGTGGGCCATAAATCACTTTACCAAAGTGCGCTTCGTTATAATACGAAGGGAAAGCGACTTATGGTTCATCCTGTGTATATATATATATATATATATATATATATATATATATATATATATATATATATATATATATATATATATGCGGTTTGAGGGTGGTAGAAAAAGACACAGAAAAGAGATTGAATTATTTTCTAATAACGAAAATGACATTATTTTCCTGGAAAAATATAGACATACGAAAAAAATTGCATTCATATGCGCATTAGGAAAATAATGTCATTTTCGTTATTAGAATATAAAAATTTATTAGTATACAAATTTTCAGCTAAATCCAGCGGGGTCGTCCATTTGGAAAAGAGCCTGTTTCTGCACAAAGCCGTCATTCTGTGTCAGCAAGGCTTTGTGCCGAAACGTGACGGAATATAACTCCATCTCTTTTCTGTGTCTTTTTCTACCACCCTCAAACCGCTCATTTGTCTATATGGATAACACACACACACACACACACACACACACACACACACACATATATATATAAATTATATATATATATATATATATATATATATATCGTAAAGAAAGACGCTTGTATAGGAGAACATTCCGCGCAAGATGAGAAGAGAGAACAAACAAATATATATACAGTATATATATATATATATATATATATATATATATATATATATATATATATATATATATATATCCTAACCTCAAGAAACAACTAATTCTTGTGACGAATAATATACATTGTACACAGTTGGCTGGGCTTGGGTAAATACTGCATGAATGCAAGACCAAAAATCAAAAGGTGAAAACTAAGAGATGCTTTTATTTTCATGGTGAAAAGCTACACCCTTGATGTAAAACAGTATGCAGTACTCCGCAAAATTCACTTAAGAGAATACAAAGGAAAAGTGCCTTCGCATGAAAAGCAACTGAGAAAGTGTAAAGGGATGAAAATATAAAAATAAAGATGTTAAAACGCCACCAACCATCATTGAATCGTTCTTGCCAAACATTCATTCAAACTCCTCTTTCGAATAGATTTACATTTTTAAAATAGGTTTCAGAGAGAGTTTAAAGATTTAAACATTTCAAGAATTTATTTAGAGTTAATGAAAATATTTTGTTGCGTAATTAACTGTAGCAGAAATTCACTGAGTAAAATTGTGTGTGTGTGTATATATATTGAATTAAACATTTTGCATAATGGTTTAAGTTAATTTCTACGTCAACAAACTTTACGTTCCGTCTTCCAAATGCCAAAATGCTTAATTACCTCATACTGAGGGTAAATATTTGTTTTAAGTTAATTAATTATTAATGCAATGCGACCATACACAAAGGATAATTTTTAATGTCACTGAACATACTTAATTAGTTGGGATGGAGTTTGGTGTGTGTGTGTGTGTGTGTGTATATATATATATATATGATACAAACCCACAAGGAAAAAGAAAAATGATTTTAAGGCCTTTCGTGTATTCAGAAGTACACCTCGTCACATATATATATATATATACTGTATATATATATATATATATATGTGTGTGTGTGTGTGTGTGTGTGTGTGTGGTGTGTGTGTGTGTGTAGTAAGGGAACAGGAGAACGAAGAGCTGGGACATGGTTTATTAGCAAACGTTTCGGAAAGTTAGTTTTCATCTTCAGTGCTAAAATATTAGACATGAACAAGTAATTAAGATATATAACAAAGTCGTTGTATACTGTATGTAGCCCTTTCTACGGCTCTATAAGTTATAAAATACACACCGAACACTGCCACCTATTTACTTCTCTATTCTCAGTCAGCTTATATTTTTGCCCGGAATCGTGCAAAATCTATGCTTCAGACTCGCCAAAAATTCCTTTATCCGACAAAAATGTGAAAACGTATCCAATTCTAATTATTCTCGCTCTTTCAGATATCTAGCTAAGAACTTCTTCAAACTTTACTTCTTATTCTTTCCCTTCTCTTTTCCATTCCGACGGCTCAGTTGACGTCTTTTCGCCTAACAAAGCTGAACTCTTCTCTCAAACTTTCGCCTCCAACTCAACCCTGAAGGATTCCGGTCCTGTTCCTTCATCTCCTCCTCCTTCCGACTTTGTGTCTGAAATTAGAATCTCTTACAAGGATGTTCTTTCTGCCCTATCTGAGCTCAACTCTAGGAAGACATACTATACTGATGGTGTTCCTCCTGTTGTTCTTAAGAATGTGCTTCTGTGCTGATACCCTGCCTAGACAAACTCTTTCGTTTTTCTCTTTCATCTAGTACTTTTCCTTCCTGCTGGAAGTTCGCTTTCACTCAGCCTGTCCCAAAGAAGGGTGACCGCTCTCAACCCTCCAACTATCATCTAATTGCTTTAATTTCTTTCCTTTCCAAAGTTTTTTGATCTATCCTCAATAGGAAGCTTCTTAAACACCTCTCTACTCGCAATCTTCTTTCAAATCGTTAGTATGGGTACCGCAAGGAACGCTCTACTGGTAATCTTCTTGCATATCTCTCTGACCTTTGGTCATCCTCCTTTCAGGATTTCGGTGAAACTTTTGCTATTGCGTCAGACATATCAAAAGTTTGATAGAGTCTGACACTGTGCCTTCACCTCAAATTTCCTTTCTGGCCAATCTATAGCCACGGTTGTAGATGGCCACTGTTCTTCTCCTAAAGCAATGAACAGTGGTGTTCCTCAGTGTTCTGTCCTGTCACCTACACTTTTCCTTTTATTTTTCAATGATCTATTAAGTCGCACTTCCTGCCGATGATTCCACTTTTTACTTATCCACCCGCTTCACAAAGTGTCCCTCTCAACAGTCACTCCATGCTTCACGTAGGACAGCTATGGTACACCTTACCTTTAATCTTTCTGCTACCTCTGATTGGGGCAGAGAAAACCTTGTGGCTTTCAATGCCTCAAAAACTCATTTCCTCCATCTGTCTACTTGTCACAATCTTCCACACGAATATACCCTTACCTTCAACAATACACAACTCAATCCTTCCTCTTCTCTTAACATTCTTGGCGTTTCCTTTTCTCGTAATCTTTCCTGGAAAAATCATATATACTCTCTTTCCAAAATAACTTCTAAGAGGTTAGGTGTGTTGTACTGGATTCGCAGTTTCTTCACCCCCACTCAATTGCTGTCTCTGTACAGGGGTCTTGTCCGCCCCTGTATGGAGTACGCTTCTTATGTGTTGGGTGGCTCAACCCACACAGCTCTACTTCACCGGATGGATTTGATTAAAGGCTTTTCGCCTGATTAAATAAATGCGCTTCTCTTACTGACTGTCTTCAATCCCTCTCTCATCAACGCAGTGTTGCCTCACTCTCTCTTTACTATCGCTATTATAACGGACACTGCTCTTCTGAACTCTCTAACTGTATACCTTCCCCTTTAAGGAAAGCACGTATTACCAGACTATCGACACATTTTCATTTCTTTTGTGTCCAACTCTCTAACGAAAGGGTTAATCGGTAATTTTAATATTTCATCTACTCAATCGGTCAACTCTGCGACAATTTTCCTTAGTCCATCTTTCCCCACTGTCAGTGATCTTCAATCTTTCAAACGCAGTGTCCAGGCATCTCGAAAACCCTGGACCTTGATTTTGGTTCTCTTCTTCTTCTATGGGTGGGGCGTTTTTGCGGGCATTCACCCTTGTTCCCTCTTTCCTGCGTAAAATAAAAACAACCGCCCTCCGTATCCCAGAATGGAATTTTGGTCGGAAGCTCCCCCAGATGACAAAGCCTTACTGGATGCTTCCCGGGGTTAGTTTAAAGACACCAACTTCATTCTCTATACATTCTTAGTAAAAAATCCATCCCTCAGCACTTTAACTTCAGCATAGTGAAATGAACCTTCCTGTTTCACAATTAAAACTACCGCTATTATGTTTCAGCCTTAAACAAAACCCTGCTGAAATGAAGGCCTTATTATCCAATGTGTTAAATTTAATAGGCCTTTCTTCTGCAACCTTTATTTATAACCTCCCACTAAATTGTGATAAATTACATTATAACTATATTCCTATAAATTCACTAATAAGTTTTTTAATACTCTCACAGTCCCATATATGAAACTACTTTGTATATATTTTAATTATTTGTTTACTTTTCATATCTTAGCACCCCTTATATCCTTATTGTTTTATTATATTTAACTATTTTGTTAAATATCATAATTATTTGTTCATTTTTAACATTTTAGCACTGAAGATGGAAACTAACTCTCTGAAACGTTTGCCAATAAAACCATAACATTTACCACCTCTTCGGTCTCCTGTTTCTTAATAAATTGTGCTTCCCTCAGGAAAAGCCCTTCAATCAAATTTTAGAGAGAGAGAGAGAGAGAGAGAGAGAGAGAGAGAGACACACACACACACACTTTAATATAGAGCTATAGCACAAATCATATCACTCAAATGCTGATCCCATTCAGTGATGTAGGACTCGAGACTGGTCTCGGTCTTGGTCTCGGCCATGGTGGTGTCGACTACATCACCGTGATGTTCCTCAAGTGCAGCGAACACTTATCTTGTTTTAAGTAGGCAGTTAACTGCTGAAAAATGTCACAAACTATGAACTTGTGAATAAATTGAGTAAATTTTGCAGTTGTCACTTGATAACCTCTTTAGAATCTTTATTCCTGAATGTGAAATACAGTCTACAGAGCTTAGGAATTAGGTATTACACAATATTGAATACGTTCAAAAATTGCATATGCTCTCGGTTTCAGTCTCGATCTCGAGACCTTTTTTCTGGTCTCGGTCTCGGTCTTGGGTGCTTTGGTCTCGGTCTCGGGTGCCTAGGTCTCGGTCTCAGTCTCGGCCATGGTGATCTCGACTACATCACTGATCTCATTATCTCGCTATAATATTATATATAAGAAACAAATTAGTATTAATGTTCTGTACAGTTAAATATATAGGTAATAACTAATAAAAGGTGAAGTCTCCTGTCTAGCTTTGACAGGGACTTTAAAAAACACTGCTTTGAGGGCTCGAACGCGCTATATTTTCCAGCAGTGACGAAAGAAAAAGAAATTAAATCCATTTGGCACGAGAGGCACTCTGTTTCCCTTTGACCTACTTTCCACAGGTTTGACGATAATAAACAATGAAATGCCTTCAATATAATGACGAAACCTAGTTTCGTTGTGAGTGTTTGAACGTGTTAAAACAACATCCGAATCAGATTTGTTAAAGGAAGAATAAAATTACCAATACAAATATAAATATTATTGAATATATGTAGACGATTCATAATCAATCAAGCTCCATCATCAGTGGCTCATAGATCAAAGCTCTGCCTATTTATAAAACGAGTTCCAATCGCTTGAAAGTGGGTTTGATTTTAGTTTTTTGCTAGAAATATAAATATCAGAAGTTTTATGTAAAGGGATGTTTGCATGTTCAAAATAAAGACTTTAACAGGGATGAGAGGAGATATAAAAAAGAAAAAAAAAACAGGTCTGAAATTTGATAAACATACATCCGCTTGGCTGTTTATTTTCTCGTAAATGTAAATATAAAGTGCATTTACTAAAACATAAACTCATTCTTCGCAAGATAAGTAAAAGAGAAAATCTCTCCAAAAGTGAATTGAAGTAGATAGCTTGCTTGGTTCGTTGTTTTCAAACAATATTTCACGGAAAACGAGAGTAGCTGAAACGCCTCCCTATCATTGTTGATTTTTTTTTTTTTTCACAAAACTGCACGCGGTTTACTCGAACATATAAATCCTTTTATACAGAAACCTACAGTTGAAGCTATAGGAGCTCCGGAAACTGGCACAGCGCTCAGGCCAACTAATGCGACCAATTGGACTAACTCCCGGATTAGTATTACTGACACCATCGGGAGTCGAGCCTCCGACCTTAATGTCTTCCCTTACAGGGAAAAAATGGTGTGACCCAGTGAGCTACGACGTTGGCTACTCCTTTAGTGTTGGTAAACAGTAAGAAAGTTTGATATTTATACACGTTATTTACACCTAAAAAATACTTGGTTATATCAACTAGCGTACAAACATGGTTAACTATTTGATAAGCAATTCAAATCGTCAGTTCAACCAAGTAAATATGGTTGCACTTGACCAGGTACTTCTTTTTCAGGTAAAATAACTAAAAAGTTGAATTAGGTACCTATTTCGATAGGTTAAGTTTTGGGGTTGTAGCAAGTAAACATTTTTTTTATTTCCATTTCAGTTTAAAACGTTTATTTACATATACAAGCACGAAAGATCATTACATGATTTTCAACAGTATTATGTTACAGAGACAGTTGTAATACTGTACAGAGTTATTCAGAAGAATTTTTTCAGTGTGTGTGTATATATATATATATATATATATCTAAAACCTTGGTTAACCACTGGTTTTTCCTTCCGCCCGAATTGTTCATTCAGACGCAGGTCAAACTTGTCACTCCACCTTAGACCTACAGTTTAACGTGGAATCCGAACCACGACCCACCACGGCCGGTCAGAAATTACAAAGTCCTCGCCCGGACTCGATCTCACGACCTCCCGATCAGCAGCCCAGTGTCTTAACCACTAGGCTACCCAGGTTACCCACTTATCTACCAACCAGTTTTTATTGTGTGGAAATATGAACAGCTGGCTTTTTGCTACGCACAGCCTGCCGTCACCGGGTCTGGATCCCGGGCTGATGGTTTCGTAGTCAGCAATGCTAACCATTACAACAACGAGGCGCATTATTTATATATATATATAATATATATATATATATATATATATATATATATATATACATATATATGGAAAAGGTGAAGAAGCTAATTTTCTTACGACGTTGTGGTGAGTGTGCCCCAAGGGTCACCTGAGCCAGAGAAGAAATAGAGTAAGCGACCAGATCAACTCCACCCGATGTCAGTGGCCGGGAGCGAACAAACGTCACGCTGCTCGGAATCCGCTACCGTAACCACTGACCTAACGGGCGCCCCAAAGTATATATATATATATATATATATATTGCCTCCACCAGGATTCGAATCCACCACCTTTTGAATAAGGGGTGGGCGTTATCCACTTCACTACGACGGTGGGTGAGTTCGACTCCTGGCGGGGACAATTTTTGTTTATGCAAAATGGTGCGTGTTCATGCATTGTATTCCTTATATACTGTATATATATATATATATATGTATATGTATATATATATATATATATATATATATAATATATATATATATATATATACAGGGTGGGCCGAAAGTCTGGATTCATAGGAAAATATTTATTTTAATACATAAATTACAACAAATGGTAAATACTTAAAATGAATACCAACTTTAACTCGTAAATGTGTATCCGTGATATTGTACAGTGGTTCGTACTCCAGTATAAACAACAAATTATAACAAATGCTCAAATTGGCGGCCTCTGCCATCGAGACACTTAGGGATGGAATTTATGATTTTTAATAACTCTTCGAATTGACGTTCTCGAGATGCGTGTTTCATTTGATAATCTTCTTGTTGACTTTACTGGACTATTCGTTAAAGTTTCACATACCATTGCAGAGGTATTTTCATCAGTTGCAGTTTTTGGACGACCAGAACGCCGTCGATCATGTACACTTCCTGTTTCTTTGAAACGTTTAAACAACTTGCCAACAGTCGCATGTGTTACTGGATGCTTATCAGGATGATTTCTATTGAATTCGGTAGCAACTTTTCTGTGTGTAGCGCCCTGTCTTGCGTACATGAGCACAAGTTCTACCCGGTCTTCTGTTGTTAGATTCGAAGCCATTTCTGGGCTGAAATAAAAAGTATTTGAGTATTTATACTGGAGTACGAACTACTGTACAGTATCACGGATACGCATTTACGAGTTAAAGTTGATATTCACTTTAAGTATTTACCATTTGTTGTAATTTATGTATTAAAATAAATATTTTCCTATGGATCCAGACTTTCGGCCCACCCTGTATGTATATATGTGTGTGTGTGTGTGTGTGTGTGTGTTTATATAAAGGATTTTTCCTGTATAAAGGTAACATTTTTATGAATAACCTTGTACTTAAAAGCTAAAAATGGAATTAAAATTTGTAAGCTAAAACGAGCAAAAATTAAAAATCTAATTTCGTTGCTGGCGGGAAACTTATAAATATAATCAAATTATGCTTTAATTACGTCAGTGTTAGATAAGAAAAAAGATAGTCTTATTTTTAGCGTGTTTTGCCCTTCATTTGGATCGTGCAATAATTTTTCAAAAACTTGGTGAAAGAATAAGGTCTAAAATGCAGTTTCTCTGTACAGAGGGTTGACAGAAGTAAATAGACACCTTCGGTTTTTCCATAGCTTTTGATTTGATAATAAAAGTCAATAAATAATAACAGTTTTATTGATGTAATATATTTAGAATCGTGTTGCTTTCTTCTTTGCATTATGTAAAGCTGACACGCTCTGGCATTCTGATGAGCTTGGTTATTTGTGCTTAAGGACACTCATCTTGGTGTCCATTTATTTTATCAACCCTCTCTCTCTCTCTCTCTCTCTCTCTCTGTCATTCTCTCACTATATATATATATATATATATATATATATATTACTCACACATCTTCTTAGGCTTAATATTCGCACCTGGAAAAGAATTCCAGCAAGAAATAGGACGTTCAGTAAACGCCATAAACGTTTACAAAATGTCAATAAAACCTTTATGACGTTCACTAAAAGTCCCATTACTTGCTGGAACAAATTCAGTTTTCTCCTTAGGCGTGTTATTCTTGTCCCCCATAACACATTACTTACTTCTGACTATTGGTGGAAAGTAATTCATTAGACACATTCTAAAAGAGCTGACGTCCCCATGAGAGAGAGAAAGAGAGAGAGAGATACGCACACACACACACACACACACACACACATACACACACACACACGCAGAGAGAGATTGTGTAAATAATCTTGTTCCTTATCCAAACAATCTCGACAGGTCCTATAGTGGCTTCAGTTTAACTATTATGTTGTGAAATGTTATGTTATGTTCAGTGAAAAAAAAACTTCATGAGTAAGTAGGTTCTTTTGTTTCAGCCTATACAGAGGATTGACAAAAGTAAATAGACACCACGATGATTGTCCTCAAGAACAAATGGCAAAACTCATCAATGGGATGCCAGAACGTGTGTCAACTTTACAAAATGGAAAGGGGAAAGCAACACGATTCTAAATATAAAGATTTAATAAATCTGTTGTTATTTATTGACTTTTACTATCAAATCAAAAACTATGGAAAAAACCAAAGGTGTCTATTTACTTTTGTCAACATTCTGTCTTAAACGAAGTGTAGTATAACCACGTTTATATTTTAGCAGTATTGTGTCATCAATATAAAATAAGGAAAAAAAATTCTTTCAGACTTACGCTCGATCTTTCGTCAATTTACGAAAAAATTTTAAAAGATTTTTGAAAGAATTTTAAGAGGATTACAACAGTAAAAACGTTTTAAAAGATTTAAAAACACTCGAATGTGAAAAAACAGAAACATTTTTTGAGTCATTTTCCTTAGCTGCTATTTAAAGGTTAGTTAAATTATTATGGTCTTAGTCATTTACCCAAATTTACGGGAAAATGTCGCAAAATCATTAGTTGATTGATTATTTTTATTCGTGCCAAAATTATCCGAAATTCTTTTCTTGTTAAACTATTTAGATGTTTAGTTAAATTTTAAACTAATCAGTTGAAGAAGACCACAAACTGACAAAGAAAGTCATTCAACTATTTAACAATATCTGACTAGTGCATTTGACAAGTAGTGAAATTTGCTAGCATATCATCTGACTGTCCTGCTTCTAAATGAAAAATAGTGTATCTCACTACCCTCACATATTTCATACAAATAATCTGACTATTGGTATCACTAGTGCATTGACTAGTAACTAAGATTTACTGATATATCATCTAACCACCTTACTTGTCAAAGAAATATAATGCACCTGACTACGGTTTAGTATTTTACGAAAGTAATCTGACCATATGTATATATAATATGTACAAATTTTTTTTTTATGCAAGAAGCAATGGCGTAGCGAGGTGTGGGCCTGGGGGAGCACCGTCCTGGCGCCAAAGTGTTTGATGCATCTGGATTTTTTGCTAAGATTTTTACAAAGTTGTGTTATCTTATGTAAAAGTGAAAAAAATATCTTCTTATGCATTCTATTAATGGAGTATTACATTGCTTAGGGCATTTTTGTCGTTTTAAAGTCTAACACCCCTGTTTCGCTCTCATTTGACCTATTTTTCTTTTTCACAGGTTAAAGGGGGGGGGCGCAAATGGAAGCAATGGCTGCCGGGCGCGGAGACCCACGCTAGACCACTGGCAGAAAGGAGGGGCCAAGATCGAATACGGTCAAAACCTCCCCACCCACAGAGGAAAAAGAGAGCCAAAATCAAGGCTCAACGTTTTCGAGATGCCTGGACACTCTGCTTTGAAAGAATGGGGGTCATATACAGGGGGAAAGAAGGATTGAGGAAGATTGTTCCAGAGTTGACCGGGTAAGTAGATGAAAGATTGAAAATACCGATTAAACTTTGCGTTAAAGAGTTGGACAGAAAAGGAATGAGAATGTGTTAAAAGTCTGGAGCTGCGTGTTCTCCTAAAAGAAGGAGAGTTAGCGAGTTTAGTTAGCGAGTTCAATTAGCGAGTTCAGAAAAGCAGTGTCCATTGCAATAGCGATAGAGAGAGTGAGGCGCCATTATGGCGAAGAGAGAGGGGTTGAAAACAGTCAGTAAGAGGCAGATAATTGATGAAACGAAAAGCCTTTTACTCCACCCGGTCAAGTAGAGCTGTGTGGGATGAGCCACCCCACGCATGAGAAGCGTACTTCATATAGGGGCGGAAAAACCCCTGTACATAGACAACAACTGAGTGGGGTTAAAGAAACTGCGGGGCCGGTACAACACATCTAACCTCTTACAAGCTGATTTAGAAAGAGAATACATGTGATATTTCCAGAAAAGATCACGAGAAAAGGAAACGTCAAGAATGTTAAGAGAAGAGGAAGGGTTGAGCTGTGTACTGTTGAAGGTGAGTGGATAGTCGTGTTGAAAATTGTGACGAGTGGACAGATCAGAGATACTTGAAAGATCAGAGGTTAGGGGCCTTCCCACGCGAAGCATGGAGTGACTGTTGAGAGTGGAGAAGTGAAGAGGGGAATTCTCGGCATAAGAGTGGATAGGATAGGAAGTACGACTTAATAGATCATTGATAAATAAAAGGAAAAGAGTGGCTGACAGGACAGAACCCTGAGGAATACCACGATTAATAGTTCTAGGAGAAGAACAGTGGCCATCTACAACCGCAGCAATAGATTGGCCAGAAAGGAAATTTGGGATGAAGGCACAGATACAAGGATAGAAACCGAAGGAGGGCAGTTTGGGAAATAAAGATTTGTGCCACACTCTATCAAAAGCTTTTGATATGCCTAGCGCAATAACAAATGTTTCAACGAAATCTCAAAAATAGGATGACGAAGAGTCAGAATGATATGCAAGAAGATTGCCAGTAGAGCGTCCCTTGCGAACCCATACTGACGATCTGAAAGAACATTTTGAGAAGAAAGATGTTTAAGAATCTTCCTTTTCAGAATAGATTCAAAAATTTCAGAAAGGCAAGAAATCAAAGCAGATGGAATCCAGGGGCGGTTTAGCTGTACTTGGGGCCTGAGGTTAATTTTATTTTGGGGGCCCTTTCCTATAGATTTTTATTAACAATACATGTACATTTACATTACGTATGATGACAGTACATTTACACGAATTACATGTACAGTGTTTAGGTTAATTGAGAAACAAACATAAAAGAACCTTAACACGGTGTATTTTGTCGTTTGATGAAACCAAACAACATTAAACAAACTTTCCTTTAGTGCCTATAAAACGTAAAATAAAACAGGGAATTTGTCAGTTTGTGTACGCTATGATAGTTAGTTAGTCAAAGGAGTTTTCTTTTCGTATATTTGTGAGCTGATCAGCTGATTCCCATTACGTGAATACAGACTTTAAAAAAATTATATAGTGAAACGCTTCATTTTACCAAATGTTTCAATTAAAAAAAATTAAATATAAACAAGATATTTATAAAGATAAAATGAGCAGTTAGTCCGAATGAAGTATGTCGGTGGTGACTGTCGGCGTGCAATCTTCTTTTTCGATTTTGTGCTAGTTTAAAGGTCAGTTACCTGTTTTTCACAGTGCCGAAATTTCTACTGCGGTTGCTGTATACTTATTTCATATTAAAATTATCAAGAAAACCAACATTAAAGTGAGGTATTCTGACTGAAAGTAATATATTTCTATCACTTATGCATGCTCAGCATCATCCGCCATGTTTTGCCACACGTGGGGCGTCTGTACCACCAATTTGGGATAGACGATTCACCATGGCTCAGGTACAGATGCTCCACGACATTTCTTCCAAAACTTTATCGTATAGGTCTAGTATATATAATTTAAATGTAAGCTAATATGCTGTATCTTGGGTACACAGATAATGTTATGATATGCTTGGTGGAAAGTGGAAAAATATAGTTGGAAAAAATAACTTTCTAAAGGTAGGACAAGTAATTCTTGGGTGGGGCATCTGTCCCCCGAGTCCAGAGAACGATGCCTCAATTAGAATTTTTTTTTTAAGGGATTATAATGCAAACGCCATAATGTGTGAGGGTTTCAACTAATTTTTTCCTTTTGAGGTAATGATTGTACTGTCAAAATAAACATTTTATTTTAGCGAAATGTTTTGTTTTCCATCAAAAATTCAAAACAGAAAAAATAGGGCATCTATGCCTATTTTACCATATATATATAATATATATATATAATATATATATGGTAAAATAGGTATAGGGTGGTGTAGTGGTTAGCATCGCTGACTACGAAGCCATCGGCCCCGGGATCCAGACCCGGTGACGGCAGGCGGCGTACAACAAAACCCAGCTGTTCATCCTTCCACACAATAAAAACTGGTTGGTAGATAAATGGGTACCCTGGGTAGCCTAGTAGTTAAAACGCTTGGCTATTGATCCGGAGGTCATGAGATCAGATCGAGTCCGGTCGAGGACTTTTTAATTTCTGACCGCCCGTGGTGTGGCGTGGTTCGGATTCCACGTTAAACTGTCGGGCTAAGCTGGAGTGACAAGCTTGACCTTCGTCAGAATAAAAAACAATCTTTATCATTATTTAATAATGACTCAACATTAACCTTGCTTTTGCTTTTGCCCGAATTGCTCATTCAATCGAAGTTCAAGCTTGTTGCTCCACCTTATATACATAGTTCGACAAATATATATATATACACACTATTGTATATTTCTTAAGAAAATGTTAACATATTTAAAAAAATTACAAATATCATAATTACTACTTCAAGAAGAAATCCCCATAAGTTTCTTTAAACATTTATGATAAGATACCTCCAATCATTGCAGGCAGTTTACGAGAACAATTAATTTTAAGAGTCCAAAGCTCTGACCCATAAAATCTAAACAATATGACTTAAATAATTTAACGATCACATTTTTGTTAACCCAACAAAACTTTCTAAATAAAATATTAAATCCTTTAAATACTAGGAGCACGCAATATATTTTGCCACACCCTTTTTTCTTAGCTAAATAATAGGCCATGGGGTTGAAATGTCTTTTGGGCCGTAAGTTTGAGCTTTGTGCGATTCATATAACCGCATTTTTCCAGTTTGAACCTCCCCTCCTTGTATAAAACCGCTTTTAAACGTCCTTGTATAAAACCGATGGTTAACGCAGTTTCGAAAATGGCGTCTGACTGTGATGTGCATCGTAAACAGAGAGCTGTTATCGAGTTCTTAACCGCAGAGAAGGAAACAGTTGAAACTATTCACAAACGTCTACAAAACGTTTACGGAGATGCTGTTGTTGACCGAAGCACAGTTGGACGCTGGTCTAAATGTGCGAGATCATCGGAGAGAGGGAGTGCCAGTCTCGATGATGAGCCACGCAGCGGTCGCCCGGCATCGGCTGTGACATCTCACATTGTGCAACGTACTAACAGCATCATTCGATTAAATCGGCGCGTCAAATACAAGGAGCTATCACTGGAGCTAGGAATTAGTGAAGGAAGTGTGAATACGATAATTCAGCAATTGGGATACTCAAAAGTATGTTCACGGTTTGTTCCTCGCCAACTGACTGAAGATCACAAAGCCCAAAGAAAAGAAATTGCATCTGAGTCGTTGGTTCGATACGAGACAGAAGGGGATGACTTCCTTTCACGAAGTGTGACTGGGGATGAGACTTGGGTACACCACTTTGAACCTGAAACAAAACGCCAATCCATGGAGTGGCATCACGCAGACTCTCCACGCAAGAAAAAGTTCAAAATGGCTCCCTATGCAGGAAAGGTTATAGCCATCATCTTCTGGGACATGAAAAGAGTGATTCTGGTGGACATTATGAAGAAAGGACAAACAATCAACCCAGAGGCATATATTGCTACCCTGCAGAGATTCCAGAGACGTATAAAGCAAATTCGATCGGAGAGAAAACTGGAAGACGTCCTTCTTTTGCACGATAACGCAACACCACACAACAGTTTTCAAACAAGAGAGGCCATCACAAAAATGCGCTTGACTGTGTTACCCCACCCTCCATATAGACCGGATCTGGCACCTTCAGACTTCCATTCGTTTGGGCCAATGAAGGATGCTATTCGTGGAAGAAAGTTTCAGAGTGACGATGAGGTTGTTGAGGATGTTAAGAGGTGGGTCCAGCGGAACCCACGGACTTTTACCAGCAAGGAATAAATGCCCTTGTTTCGAGGTGGAGAAAAGCCGTAGAAAAGGATGGAAACTATGTGGAAAAATAAAAACTTGTAAAAAAGGTATGTAACTACTAAATCTACTTGTATACAAAATTTCTGGAACTTACAAGGAAACTTGGAAAAAAAAAAAGGTGGAGCAAAATATATTGAGTGGCCCTCGTATAATCTATTCTCATAACTTATAACAGTGGTATTTAACCTCGAGGTAATTACCCCGTCTCGGAGGTCTAATCTAATTCGGCCTTTTTCGGGGGGGGGGGGGGGGGGGTAACGAGTGGTGCCACTGTCCACAAAAAGAGATGAGTTATCGTTCCTCTAAACTTCTGTTATTCTTTCCTATCTATCCTTTTCTCACATTTGCCATTTAGAAAGGGGAGGAGGGGGGTTAATTACTGTTTTTAGGCTAGCTCAAAGGGTAACAGTGCGAAAAAGCTTAAATACCACTGATTTATAAGATTTACTTCATTACATAATTTATTGGTTTGTTTTCTTCCTAAATATTTAAAGACACTCTTTCCCGTAGTTTCTGCGTCATATTTATGGGAGCAACTCTGGGCTAATTATAAAAAAGGCTCCTGCAGAACCCTCAGTTTGCTTTACAACAGAACCTATAGACTACTACATAAGTTACCTCCAAGATGCTCAGCCTCTCAAGTGTTCGCTAGCCACAACGTTCCGAGCCTCCCTGAGGTAACAAGACTCGCTCAATACAATCTAATGCGAAGAATTAAAAACTCAGACAACCCAACTGTCCAAGCTATTCGTCAGTCCTGCTTTATGTCTTCTCGACTGTGGACTTCTCGGTATAAAAGTGTATGTCTATAGCTTCACTTAACTCCTGTTTTAGCCATTCCATTACATGTACTTTATATTTTTATGAAGCTGTTATTACTATTATGTATTATTTCTCGTCTCCTTACGTGTATTATTGTTATTTCTTTTTTCCGTAGTCCTTTTGTTGGTTTGTTTTTAAATTTATTGTTTTATTACTTGTATCGCTGATTATTACCTTTTTTTAGGTGGGAAGATCTGTGGGTCATTTTTATTATTACTTGTTTCAGTACATGTCTTATTTTTATTTCTCTTTTTGTCATAATTTTTAGTTGTTTTATTTTAAATTTATCATTGTTTCATTTATCTCATCGTTTATTACCTCAAGAATGTTACGCTATTTTATAGGATTTATATGGCGCCAATAAAGCTTATCATTATCATTAATTGAGTCAACGATATCCATATTTTCATTATTCATTTTAAATAACAATTCATCATTTAAACCGTCATTTAACGACCTAAATGTCAGTGGTCTAAATAACATTTTGATTTTTGTAAGTTTGCCTTTCAATGATAAATTCACAAATAAATTATTATCGACATTAAGTAAGTGTTGAAGTCCTCCCTTAACTGGAGAGAGAAAAACAAATCCACACAAAAAAGATTGTATATTAGTCATATTTATCCCCAAACAACAGCCCATTTTAAATGAGAATAACTTAATTACGATATCATTTACATAGATATTGAACAAAAGAGGGGACACAATGCCACCCTGTCTTATTCCATTATTAATTTGCCATTTATAAGCATATTAATCCTTATATTATATTATATTTATTTTATCCGATATTATATTATATTATATTATACGAGTATTTATATTATATTATATTACATTTTTTAAACGAACAACAACAGACTGGTTTCTATAATAATAAAACAATGTCTTAACTATTAAAGGACAAATACTCAATTTCATTAAATTCTTCATAAGAATAAAATGAATGATAACAACAAACGCTTTACTTAGATTTACAAATACTACATATACAGAAGGACCATAATTAAGATATTCCATAATTATATCTTTAACGGTTAAGACGGATAGAGAGAGAGATAAATAGATAAATGGATAGATAGATAGATAGATAGATAGATATACTTTATTTTCAGTACTAATAATGAAGTTTTATTATAGAAATATGTCAGAACTGTGTATAATGCGTTACATTTAAAGGTAAAATATAAATACGTTAAGACTTGGGAATGCGGAGTTCAGTTGAAAATGTAATGACTGCTCGGTAAAAGCAGATTTACTCTTAAGCTTTGCATTTTCAACGAAATGATTAATATTGAATCATGATTCAATTTTTATTCTTTCGAACCGATGTACATTTTTATGTCAAATTCCTCAAGTGAAATATCAGTAGTATTAAATGCCTAATATTGTTGTTTAACATACTTACATTTCACTTCAGTAAATTTCAGTAGAATGAAAATTTTGTTGAAATTGTTGATAATTGTTATTCAGCGAAGTACATTTATGTTGACGTTATTTCGACCTAATATATTTTTGTTACTGCATTATTTTCCAAAACAATTTCAAAATTTATATCTGCTCAACTCTTGTTTTGATCAAGTAATCACACACTGAGTGACGTAACGAATCGGGTAATAAAAGAAGTAGCCACGACGCAACGATTATATTAAAGCTAATGCAAAGTTGCAGTTCTTACAATTTCAATTTCCCGATTTCAGTAGTGGAAAAGAATGACCAACATTTGTTTTTGTAGGGATTCAGAAATACAAATAAGTCACGTGTGTGTATATGTATATATATATATATATATATATATATATATATGGAATATCATACATAAACGATTTTGCATAATGCAAAATGAATCAAATGCTGGTCATTAACTTGAGTGTGGGAGGGTTAATACATAAAATAACTCTGGGCGCGAAAGCGTTATGCGTTTTCCTCATCACTGGTTCGCAAACAAGTGGATTGGACGGCGAGGTCCAGTCAAATTGCCACCAAGGTCACCAGACCTCGCGCATCTTGACTTCTTTCCGTGGAGACATCTCAAGTCGGTCGTCTATACCGATCGTCCCAGGAACGTAGAACAATTGAAGGAGAAAATCAGATCCGAGTGTGCCTAGATCAGCATAAGCGTGTTAAGAAAAATTCAAACATCATTTTTACATCGATTCGAAAAGTGTATCCAGGTTGATGGCCAGCAATTCGAACATTTACTGTAATTTCTACTGTGGTGTGCTACTTTTCCGCCACCCTGTATATGAGAAAATAACACGATACTGAGGAATCGATATGCATCTGTGCAGGCGAGACAGCAGTTTTCCTTTAGCTATCTTTAGTGGGACAAGAGAATAACCTTTATATATATATATATATATATATATATATATCGGGTGGCCACAAAAAAACTTTACTTAATTCAAAGTTTAATAACTGCAACAATTCAAAACGTATGCGATTGAGCTTTGGCACACATTAACAGATGGTTATAATCTATAATTGCTGGAATTTTCAAATATGTAGGTTCTATAGTTTTATTACAGTGAACAATTTAAAAGCATATGTCTAAAAATAGCATGCCGAAGAAAATGAATTTGAACTTAACAAAATTTACTTAAACAAATGGTCAATGTGACCACCTCCCTGTTGGTAAACTGCCCTCAATCGCTTCTTCCACGAGGAGATGCACTTTCGAACCTCATCTCACGTGATATCCTCCCATGCTCTACTGATTTTCTCCTTAAGTTCATCTTCGGTGAATTTGTCTTTCTGGCTGCCGTAAACCTTCACCATGAGGGAATCCCATACTGAAAAGTCCATCGGATTACAGTCGGGAGACTGAGGCGGCCATTCATCCTTTTTGATGAAATTAGGGGTCTCTTGCTCTAGATGATTTTGGGTCGCTCGGCTTGTATGGGCGGGTGCCCCATCTTGCTGGAAAATGTAGGCCTCATCAGGATACAGCTGACAACAATCAGGAGTAACCCATTATCTAACAGGTTGATGTAGCGCTCAGAGTTAACTTTAGTTTCGTTTGTGGCAATAAAATGAATTCGTGTTTTCCCCTTCCATGAAATTCCCGCCGATACCATTACTTTTCTGCTGAATCGTGAGGTTTCATGATAAAGCCTGGAGGGAGGAATGTCCTTTTTCCTTGAACCATAAACCCTGTCATTTTGCCTGTTTTTGGCCACCTCCAACGTGAAATCCTTTTCGTCTGTAAACACAACTTTTTGCACGTCTTCAGCTGAGTAGCGTTCATATAGGGATTTACAGCGGGTCTTTCTACGCTGTCTTACATTCTGATCACGCCGAGAAACTCGAATTCTCTTGTAGGCCTTCAACTTCAAACGTTTTACAATCCCTTGTACAGAGGAGCGAGAAATCCCAAGGTCGTACGCAATCTGTCTCTGGGAGCGATGCGTTCCTGGTGTATTCTCCTGGGATTGAATCAGTTCCTCCACTGCAGCCTTATTTTCTTCTGTTGAAACACTTTTGGGCCTGCCGCTGCCGGGTTTTCTAGCTGTTGATCCAGTATGATGGCTTTATCACTTTTACTTAACGTCATGCTGGCGGGGTTTTAGCGGAAAAATAAAAGAAAGCAAATTCACATTAGGTTTAGCCTACGCCAGCGCGCGTGTCATACTACGCTACATTAGGTTTAGCCTACGCTACCGCACGTACGTGTCAGATGCACACCAGGCATGCTATTTTTAGACATATGCTTTTAAATTGTTCACTGTAACAAAACTATAGAACCTACATATTTGAAAATTCCAGCAATTATAGATTATATGCATCTGTTAATGTGTGCAAAATCTCAATCGCATAAGTTTTGAATTGTTGCAGTTATTAAACTTTCAATTAAGTAAAGTTTTTTTGTGGCCACCCGATATATATATATATATATATATATATATATATATACACCATGGTTTTTACTTCCGCCAGAACCCGAATTGTTCATTCTGCGAAGGTCAAGTGTGTCACTACACCTTAGACCTACAGTTTAACATGGAATCCAAACCACGCTACACCACGCGCGGTCAAAAATTACAAAGTTCTCGACCGGACTCGATCTCACGACCTCCAGATCAGCAGCCTAGCCTCTTAGCTACTAGGTTACCCAGGGTATCCATTTATCTACCAACCAATTTTTTTACTGTGTGGAAGGATGAACAGCTGGGTTTTGCTGCGCGTCGCCTGCCGTCACCGGGTCTGGATCCCTGGGACAATGGCTTCGTACTCAGTGATGTTAACCACTACACCACCGAGGCGCATATATATATAATATATATATATATATATATATACTGTATATATATTATATTATATTATTATTATTATTATTATTATTATTATATTTTATATTATATTATATTTTATATATATATACAGTATATATATATATATATATATTATTATATATTTTCGCCTGTCTGTTTGTTTGTCCTTTATGCAAGCGCAAACCGTTTGACCTAGAGCTACTAAATTTGGCATGGGAACCTCTTATGGGATGAAACTACAGAAAGAACGCAGCCGTGAAAATTTTGAGCTTCACATTTGTCTAGATTTCTAAATCTTAAGATTTTCATGACTAATTATTTGGTCAATAAAACTATAGCTAGGGGTGGGGTAATTGGGGGAGAGGGGTCGGGGTAATGGGGGTAATGACTTTTTTACTTTTGTGTGGGGGTGTAATGGAGGAGTGGGGGGTGGGAGGGTAATGGAGTAGAGGGGTGGAGGTAATGGGGGTAACCGCGATTAAACTATAGAAAAGAACACAGTCATGAAAATCTTGAGCTTCACATTAATTATTTTTTAGGACACAGTCATGAAAACCTTGAGCTTCACATATAATTATTTTTTAGGACACAGTCATGAAAATCTTGAGCTTCACATATAATTATTTTTAGGACGACTTCAAACCGTTTGACCTAGAGCTACCAAATTTGGCACGGGAACCTCTTATGGGATGAAGAATTAAGATAAATCATTTTAATCAAATTCAGCCTTTTGTCTTAAACTTTATTTTATTTAAACTGGGGATCTAATGTGAAATTTATCCCGGGCAACGCCGGACACCTCAGCTAGTATTATATATTTTCGCCTGTCTGTTTGTTTGTCTGTCCTTTATGCAAGCGCAAACCGTTTGACCTGGAGCTACCAAATTTGGCACGGGAACCTCTTATGGGATGAAGAATGTCAACACAGAGTCGGTCAGCCCGTCTGTTTGTCTGTTTGTGAAATTTATCCCGGGCAACGCCGGGTACCTCACTTAGTATATATATATATATATATATATATAGTTGCGGAAATAAATTCGCTGAAAAATGAAAATTTAAAAAAAACGCTCTTAGAAGTAGTAATTATAGTAATTAATGGTTTTGAAAAGTTTGAAATTTTTTTTTTTACTGAAGAAATTGAACAAAAAATTACTAATTAGTATTTTCAGATTTTCACTTAACACCAGTGTATTACTTTCTATATAAAAATTAACGCTTTATTAATACTTTACATATATATATATATATATATACAGTGGTGTAGTCCTAAAATTTTAGGAAGGGTAACGCTACAGGCAATACTTTAATAGAGCGTTTCATGGAACAATTACTGTATAAAAATAGTAAAAGTTAATTCGAAAATAAAAAATATGTATTTAGTAAATAAAACTAGAAATCAGTAGATGCTCTAGTAGTTACTTTTAATTTGAATAAAACACACACATAGAGATACTCGTATCAGTCGTATGTATACGGTATAATGCAGTTTCATAGTGATATACAGTAGTAGATACTACAGTTACATATAGTGGATAAAAGTCCGTAAGTGCTCAGCATTCAGCTATGACTACTACAGTAGGTAGTATAACGCTACTTCAATAAAATTTTAGGAAGTATAACGCCGTTATACCGCGTTACCCCTCGACTACACCCCTGTATATATATGTGTATATATATATATATATATATATATATATATAATATATATACACAAAATTGTTACTATTAATCTGAGGCGACAGACCTTCGTTCATTTTCCACTACAAATAAAGGGTGATGGAATGTTAAAATTAATACTTGGCTGTAATCCTCACTATTAACTTACAGTCTGCTTTTGCAACAGTAAATATTGCTCGTGAACGTCTATGTTAGAGGAAACTGCATAAATTGCAGGAAAATGCTAAATTGCAATTGAGTTTAATCTACAATTGAATCAGCAGTTGTGAGATCATCCGTAAATGCTCATTCTGAGTTAACTAAACAAGTGTTGTATTTAGAAGGAAATGTTCAATTTCCTTTTTTCTTGTTTTTACTTTGTTTGTTTTGAGAATTTGTTTGTAAATATAAACCATTTTCTACTGCAGTGTTTACCTGTCTCTCTCTCTCTCTCTCTCTCTTCTCTCTCTCTCTCTCTCTCTCTCTCTCTCTTTGAATCTTTACGAAACTTAGCAAATCAATTATTGACAAATTTTATCCTAAGAAAATGTCCAATTCTTAACGTAACTTAACTAAACCTAACCTAACTATAGCAGTCCACCAAACCAAAAAAAAACCTCTCTTTTAATGTGAATGTACATGTACACTTCCTTGATAACTACATGAAAGAACGTTATTCATTTGTTCGTATTGTTCTTATTTATATATACACATACTTTGCATACCACGTCAAGATTTCATGGAAAACTGTCAGAATTTTAAAAGAATTTAGAAAATTGTTCACAAAATTATAAAACAAATTTCAAAATTATGCGAAGCGCGAAGAAAATGTGTGACACAATTTTTCTCTTTGCTTTTATATTTTGATTTTGAGAAGAAATAATTAAACACACCTTATTCAGAAAATATTTTTCCTTGTCTTAACATATTAGAATAAATAAGTTTCCACAAGCTGCTTATGCAAACGCAATTATAACGCAAGATAACTAATATGATTATAGAGGAAATGCATTATTTCTTTTTATAGTAAGACTATCGTATTATCGTATTATTAAATTGGTAATTAAAATTGTCGTAAGATGCGATGTTGTCTCATCTCAGAATAATAAATTTAGTTAATTCTACTGAATTCGCCATTAGTGTAATACAGAATACAACGTACGAGACCGGTCTCGAGTCCTACGTCACTGGTTCCCAAACGAGTGGATTAGATGTATACGTAAATATATGAAAACGATGGGAAAATATTTCAACATTACGCACGTAATGGATGCCAGTGTATCAAAATGATGGATAGTCTTTCTGAATGTAGTACTGTTCCTAATTTTTATGACAGAGATTACATCGCATGTAGACAAAACTATATGACAAAACTGTATGGCTTTCGTCAAGGTGAGAAAGTAATTTATGTAGTTCCCAGAATATTTTTTAAGATTATACATACATACTCTTCGCACGCACTCAAACGTATTAAAAGCACGGTACTTATATTTTGCG